>JBCEWC010002254.1:0-35500 GCA_038996855.1 Solanum aculeatissimum
AAATTAAAATATAAAGAAAATAAGAATTAGTCAATAAAAATTATATTATATAGTGTAATTTTGTAATAGAAAAAAAAGAAGAAATATCATAAAAATAAGGAGTGAAGTTTGTGAATGTTATTATATTTGTGTTAAAAAAAATGTAAATATACAAAATGAGATATAAAAAAGGTTTAAAAAGATACTTTTGTCATTTAACCTTTTTATCCCGGGATAACTTATCTCAGGATTACTATACCCTCCAAGAAGAGGGATAACTTATCCCGGTACTATTTATTAGTCCCGGGATAAGTTATCCTCCTTTTGTCAACCAAACGGCCATCTAAGTGCCACTTAATTTTTATCCCAGGATAACTCTTACTTATCTTTCACACCAAACGACCCCTAAGTTGTTTACATATTTTTTCCTATAATACACAAAATAAATATATTTGATATTGACTTTAATTTGTGGTTCTTTCCCATGTTTGACCATGGAAATATTACTAATAATTAGTTTCACTGACTAATTATTTAATGTATTGAAAATACAAGTCAAGAATACATTCAATTCTTAAGATAGAGGATAAATATGTCCCAAAAAAATATTTAAACATTTTGGTCCAAATACAACGGTGGGCGAAAAAAGGATAAAGCTGAGCACATGGTTTGGCAATTCCCCACAGTTTTTGGACCCAACTTGACCTCTGCTTACTGAAATGGAAATATGTGGGCGGCCCCCAAAAATCACAATTCCTAATCTGTCTTTCTTTTTGCATTGCCGTTACACCCTTATATATAAACAAAGACTTAGTGATACTTGAAAGCACAACAAATTTCCAATCATCTCTTTTTTACTTGAAGAATGTCTGGGCTGGTAGATATGTGGACAAATGAGGTTGCTAAGTTGAAAAACAAGGAAGATCAAAATCAAGTTGCAGCTGCACATCCCATTTTCAAAGATCACGAATCCATCTCCTTATTTCAAAGATATGGTGGATTGGTACCCAATTATTTGGGCAAACTCAACAAGTTGTTCAATTATTCTGAGGCATCTGTCTCTATGATTGTCGATTGTGTTAGCCCCTGAACAACCAATTCTCTATTTTTTCTTCTTTTTTTCTTTTTATGTTGAGAAAATTGTACTAGTATTTTAAGGTACTGGAATAAATTCATGTACATATACTTGCGTATAATCGAAAAGCCTTCGGTGTAATTTCTTTTGGGATATGTTTAAGAATAAATATTGTCGATCAAAAGGAAATTTAAGAATGGAACAAAATGCAAAAAGGAGGAACGGAACATCTTTTTGCTTTCCATTATTTACATCACTAATTTACCGGAAATTCATAAAACGAATATATTTTTATATCATCATATTTTCTTTTCTTTAAATTATAGGAGATATTTTTTGAGACAACAATTAGGTCTATTCACATCGAATTATCTGTAGATAAGTAACATATCAATTAATTAAATTACAATAATAATGTTCAATTATTTACAGTGCTATGGGTAAAACAGAAATTCATATTGATTTGGAATTATGATGGCATATATTATTAAAAAAATTGTACTTCAATACATGATATTGAAATTAACATAGTTGTACCCTATTCTTAGGTAGCAGTCCCTCGTGTAACTGAGGGTTATTTTTCTCTCTAAGTGAGAGTGTTTTTCTTTTCTAGTGGGGGCTTAGTGAACTAGAGTCTTAAAGTGGTTTATGGAAGACTTTAAAACCTTGTAGAGAAATCTTATAGTCCCTAGAATTTTTTAAACGTGTATGGAGAATTCTAGAATAGGGATTAAAGTATAAATAGTGAGGGGCTTGTATGTAAATATTAATTATACTTTGACGCCTAGGCGGTAGTATAAATAGAGGAGGTCATTCCATTTGCAAACCATTCAGAAATTGTAAAGCATTCTTCAAGTGTAATACAAGCCTTCTTTTTCACAAAGTTTTCTTGTCTTTTTAATCTAGTGTTCCCTTAGCGATCGAGTTGAATAGACTTACTTGTATTTGCAAGATCGTGAAGGATTTGTGAGCAAATTGACAAGTGTTCCATGAGAGTCTTAGCAAAAGTTCTAAATCTGTGACAACGTGATATCAGAGCGGGTTCTACTAAGGGAAGAATGGCAACTGAAGGAGACTTTGACACCACCAACATTAGGCTGGATGTTGGCAAGAAATCACGCAAAGGGAAGAAACACTTTAAGAGAAATGAGGAGTTGCCAGTCGAGCCAATACCAAGCGATGCCATTAGATCCCACTCACTCTTGACCACTGAAGTGAGTGATGACGAACGTGGTGAGGAACCCGTGAATGTCACACATAACATGGAGTGGATGTTGTCCGGCAAGCGGTGGAGATCCTCGGCCAGCGCTTGAACCAGTTCAATGACAAGTTCAAGATCCTGGAGGAGTTCACCCTTGATGAAAGTGACAACATTCAGAAGGAGTTGGATGGACGTAGGGCTTCTGAGTACGAGGTGAAAAAAGCCATCACTTCCTTGGAGTGCCGACTCATGGACGTGCTGAGCAAGATGAAGGCGATGAGTGCTAGAGTGAAGGCACTTGAGAAAGGTCTAGAATAGGGGAGATATGTTGCACCGGCTAGAGAAAGGGAGGTCAGGATCGAGGCTCCCAAGCCACCTGTGTTTAAAGGTGCTCGTGATAAGAATTTCTTTCGACACTTGGAGAACTACTTCAAGTGCAACAAGGTGAACAACGATGAAATAAAGATCAATACCACCGTGCTATATCTGATAGAGATGGCTATATTTTGGTGGAAGAGGAATGACTCAGAAATGGGGAAAGGTATATGCACCATCATTACTTGGGAGTAGTTCCGCAATTAGTTTAAAAATGACTTTTTCCCCAACAACGTCATCTACGAGGCAAAGCGCAAGTTCAGGGAGTTAAAGCAGACAAGGAGCATATGAGCCTATGTGAAGGAATTCACAACCCTCATGCTTCAGATTCCTAACCTCACAGAAAATGACATGATGTTCCACTTCATGGAAGGCCTACAGAATTGGGCAAGGATAGAGTTTGAACAGAGGCAAGTGACCACCATAGATGAGGCCATCACCCAGGCGGAGGACCTGACCGACTTCAAGCATGACAAAGGCAAGGCTAAGGAAGCGAAGAGTAGCCATGCCAAATGTGAGGGGGATCATAGCAAAGGCAAGGAGCAATACCCACCGAGGAGCCAAGACCAAGCTGATGACAAGAAATTCAGACGTCAAGGCTATATAGAGAAAAAAAGCATTCTTCATCAAAGGGAAGTGGCTGTTACATATGCAGACGCCTACACGTCTATGCCCGGTGCCCACAGATGAAGAACCTTGGTGCCATTCTACGGGAGCACAAAGAGAAAAAAGGCACAACACCAAGGACAAGGCTCGGACACTACTCAGGTGGGAATGATTGGGTTATGTGGTGTCATCGCCAAGTCAGTTGGGAAGCAGGAGAGTCATCCAATGCAGTATATGGATATATCCTTAAATGGAAAACTAGCTCGCGCTATGGTAGACACTAGAGCGGAGGCAAACATCACGACAAAAATAGCGGCAACAAAGTAGGGTCTAAGCTATAGTCCGAGTGACTCACGCCTCAAGATGGTTAATGCCTCACCTACTCCTATGTGTAGAGTAGCTCAAGGAGTAGACATCACATTGGGAAGATGGCAAGGTAAAACTAACTTTATCATTAACCCCTTGGACATATTCGATATCATCCTTGGGCAAGAATTCTTATGAAGGTGCCATATAATTATTGACCCCTACCTCCAGTGACTACTAGTCATGGAACAAGAAGGGTCCTGCATGGTGCCTCTTTTCGAAGTGCCGAAGTTGCAAGGCCTAGCACACTTATTGGCTATGCAGATCGTAAAGGGCTTGAAGAAGGGGGAACCAACATACTTGGCCACCATCACAAGCTTAGGTGAAGAAGATGGTGCCAAAGAGACCTTGCCACCGTGCATTGAGAAGGTACTAGAAGAAAATAAAGATGTGATGCCGGATGAGCTGCCAAGGCACTTGCTTCCAAGGTGGGAGGTAGATCACAAGATAGATTTGGATCCAGGAATGAAGCCATCCGCCTATCCACCTTACCATATGGCACCACCAGAACTAGAGAAGCTAAGGAAGCAGTTGAAGGAGCTCCTCAAGGCTAGCCACATTTGTCCATCCAAGGCACCCTTTGGAGCACCAGTGTCATTCAAGAAAAAGAAGGATGGATCATTGCGCCTTTACTATCGAGTGCTCAATAAGGTGACTGTGAATAATAAGTAACCCATCCCACATATTGTCGACCTATTTGATAGGCTTGGGCAGGAAAAATATTTCACCAAGGTGGATCTCCGGAAGGGCTATTACCTAGTGCGAATAACAGAAGAGGATGAGCCAAAGACAACATGAGTGATGAGATATGGAGCGTACGAGTGGTTGGTGATGCCCTTCTGCTTAACCAACGCACCCGCCACCTTCTGCACATTAATGAACAAGATCTTCCACCCTTACTTGGATGATTTTGTGGTGGTGTACCTGGATGCAATAGTCATCTATAGTAACACCTTGGAGGAACACATGCAGCATTTCAAGAAAGTGTTCCAAGTCCTGCGGGAGAATGACCTATACATTAAGCGGGAGATGTGTGAGTTTTCTCAATATGAAGTGCACTTCTTGGGGCATATTATAAGTCAAAGCCAGTTGTGCATGGATGAAACCAAGGTGCGATCCATCAAGGAATAGGAGACACCCACAAAGGTAATAAAGCTTAGATCGTTCCTTGGGATCGCCAAATACTACCGACGGTTCATAGGTGCTACTCCGCTAAAGTTGCTTCATTAACCAAATTGTTAAAGAAAAATAAGTCGTAGGTTTAGATCGAGTAGTGCCAAAAGGAATTTGAATATTTGAAGGTTGTCGTGTCAAAGGAGCTAGTCCTAGCCCTACCAGACTTCTCCAAGATGTTTGAGGTGCATACAGACGCCTCAGACTATGCCATCGGGGGTGTGTTAATGCAGGATAGACACCCTATTGCATTCGAGGGCCGCAAGCTAAATGAGACTGAACAATGGTACACCATGTAGGAGAATGAGATAACTGCTATTATACATTACCTGCACACGTGGAGGCACTACTTACTTGGGTCCAAGTTCATGGCCAAGACTAACAATGTCGCCACTAGCTACCAGTCACAGAAGAAGCTCATGCCGAAGCAGGCTAGGTGGCAGGACTTTTTAGCTGCGTTTGACTATGAGTTGGAGTACAAACCAGGCAAGGAAATGTCATGGAAGATGCATTAAACAGGAAGGTCGAGTTAGCTTCCATCACTACGACCCATTGTGACATCTACTATGCTATCAAGGAGGGTTTGCAGCACGATCCAGAAGTGAAAAAACTCATGGAGTTGGCATCACAAGGCAAGATTAGATGCTTCTGGATAGAAGATGGTCTCTTGCTTACCGCCGGTCAGAGGTTATATGTGCCAAAGCATGGGAACATTAGGAGGAAGATCATGAAATATATTCATGACAACCGATGGGTCAGGCATCCTGGGCAACATCGTATGAGAACTCTCATTGAGGCGGTATACTATTGGCCACACATGCGGGATAACATAGAGTGTTATGTGCAGACTTGTCTTGTATGCCAGCAAGACAAGATGGAGCAGTGCCAACCTGGATGACTCTTGGAGCCATTGCTAATAGTAGAACGTCCATGGGAGAGCATCATTATGGACTTTATCACTTGCCGTCCAAAGTTCGAAGGGTATGGGATGATAATGGTTATGGTGGACCAATTCTCAAAGTATACTAGTTTCATGCCCGTCACAGCAGGTTACACTGCTAAGGAGGCTGCCCAACCATTCTTAAAAAATATGGTAAAGTATTGGGGGTTATTGAGGTATATCATCAACGATCGAGACCCGCGATTCACTGGAAACTTCTAGAGAGAGTTGTTCGAGATCCTTGGCACGGAGTTGCATTTCTCCACCAGTTTCCACCCATAGATAAACGGAGAGAGTCAATGTCTTATTGAAGTGTTATCTTAGGCACTT
Organism: Solanum aculeatissimum; assembly: GCA_038996855.1. Lineage (NCBI taxonomy): Eukaryota > Viridiplantae > Streptophyta > Magnoliopsida > Solanales > Solanaceae > Solanum > Solanum aculeatissimum. Next base: position 6,046 of record JBCEWC010002254.1, read on the forward strand.
CGTGATCTCTCATCAGAAGAATTGGGAAAAGTCCGTTGATGTAGCTCAATTCTCATACAACTTGCAAAGGAGTGAAGCCATTAGGAAGACACCATTTGAATTAGCCACAAGCTAACAACCTTAAACTCCACATTCACTACCGGCCGCATTCGAGGGCATATCACATGGCCAAGGGCTTTGAAGAACGGCTAGATACCGCCAAGTCAAACTTGGACAAGGCGGCCAAGAAGATGAAGAAGTTTTCCAACCATAAGCGTTGCCTCACGGATTATAAGGTTGGAGACTTGGTCTTGGTAAAGTTCAACCCCAGACAATTCAAGGCACTATGAGGCATGTATTAAAACTTAGTGCGAAAGTACGAGGGCTCATTTAGGATCGTTGCCAAGGTGGGCAAGATCTCATATAGATTGGAGCTATCACCATCTTTAAAAGTTCATCCTGTCTTTCATGCTAGCATCCTCAAGTCATACCATGAGGACAAGGATGACCCAAACCGTTGACAGTCGAGTCGGGAACCTATCACAATCACCACCTCGCATGATTGGGGTTGAAGCCATCATAGACTACCAGGCCAAGCGAAAATTGGGACAACCTGCTACTTCCATGTTCTTTGTGCACTAGAAGGATCAATCACCGAAGGAAGCCACATAGGAGAAATATGAAGACTTCTGGCAGTTCAAGGACAAGGTGCGGGAGTTCTTGCAGCAGCAGCAGTGTACCGCGGTCGTCGCCACATCAGGTGGGGGAGAATGTCATGACCCACCACTTGATCTTTTAGAAGGAGAAAGGAATTAGAGTCTTAGAGTGGTTTATGGAAGACTCTGGAACCTTGTAGAGAAATCTTGTAGTCCCTAGAATTCTTTAGACTTGTGTGGAGAATTCTAGAATAGGAACTAAATTGTAAATAGTGAGGGACTTGTATGTAGATATTAATTATATTTTGACCCTTAGGAGGTAGTATAAATAGAGGGGGTCATTCTATTTGCAAACCATCCAGAAATTGTAAAACATTCTCCAAGTGTAATACAAGTCTTCTTTCTCACAAAGTTCTCTTGTCTTCTTAATCTAGCATTTTCTTAGCGATCAAGTTGAATAGGCTTACTTGTATTTGCAAGGTCGTGAAGGATTCGTGAGAAAATTTATAAGTATCGCACGGGAGTCTTGGCGAAAGTTCTAAGTCCATGACATTAGGCTATGAATAAAAATTTTAAGTGTGAGGAAAACTGTCCACGTTATTAATAATAACTCCCACGTTATTAAAACTGTCCTTTTTGTAGAATTCCTGCAAATGTGAACATCAAAATTAGATGCTAACAATCTCCATCTTTTTGATGATGACATTTTAAAGATGGGGTTCAAGTTTCAAGTGTCTTCCTTGATCTTAGATAGTTGACTCCCACTAGCTGCGAAGCTGGCTCCACTTGTTTTGATGCCAATTGCTTTGCTCCCCTATCTTTTCTCCCCCTTGGCATGATCAAAAAGGAAAAATAAACAAACATACACACAAAAATAGATAGATGCATGCAAAAACAAAAGATTAACTATAAAAGAGAGGTTCCCCTTCAAGTTAGAAATAAAAGCTACGTACGGGGAGAACAAACCCCAATATTACAAGCCAAAAAAATCATTTGAAAGAGAAAATAACATCAACGACGACCAAGAAAACACTTCAGAATGTTGAGCACATTTCTACAGAAAGTATCATAGGAGAGCTCAACATTTTTTATAAAGGTAGAGTAAGAGGTTTGAACAGAGATGACAAGATCATTATTGGATGAGTTGACTCCAGAGTGTCGACTTGCTTAATCAACTTGTTGACAGTACGGACACCCTTTTTCTTCAGTTAATCCAAGTCCAAATGAATTTTCCTAACTTCAGTACTTGTGTCTTTGCTGATTTGCAATACCTTGTCAATAGTTTCCTGCATGCCCTGCAAAGTACAATTTAGAGAAAAGAGTTGTGATTTAACTTTATCTACCATTTTGATGAGATGAGCAGCTGAATCTACGGGAACCTTAGTCGACTTTGGAATTTTTGATTTTGCCTTCACAGAGTCCTAAGACTCTATGAGAATTCTTGAAATCAGCAACTTGTAGGGCAGGCTAGCAGTAGGGTTGGTGGTTTTAACACTTTCAAGCATGTATTCTTTGAACCAGAAGCCCCAATTGATATGGTATTTCTTTAGCAAGCAGTAAAGAACATAGATGTCTCTGTTAGAGATGTTTCTTAGAGATCCTTTCCTTGGCATTAGGGTTATGGCAACAATGTGTGCCAAGATTTGTTCTCAAAGCACAGAGATATGGGACCAAAGTCGTATAAGTCAGAGTTGTCTTTAGCAATGGCGACCTTTGCTTCTTCTAGGGAGACTTCAAAATCCTCTCGACAAGTTCCACTCATAAACAAAACTTCTCCTATGATCAATAAATTAAACCAAATATATCTTTGAAAAGTTCTTTGTTAATGATGATGTGATTTCCTAGGGACTCTAAGTCTTCTCCTTCGTCTGAGCAACAAAGGTTAACATAGAACATTCTTACTGGCTCTTCATAGCATTCCAGACCATACAACCTCAAGAAAAGAGAGAGCTTTTGGGCTTGAGATAAGAATTGACATGGAAATGAGAGTCTTCCAAGTTGACTACACACCCGACAACAACAATACACTTTTGTAACACCCCTCATATTCACGGGCTTGGAAAATAAAAGTTAAGGAAATTTGGCAATGATTTGATCCTACGAGCAAGTCTACGACTCTTGGAAGGATCCACGTGTCATAGGTGGATTCGTGGACTTGATCCTAGAAAGATGGAAATTTTAGGGAATTTTTGGAAGTTTATTTATGATTAGTAGGACGGACCGTATATGGAACCATGACCCGTCAAAAGTGTTGTGGAAAGGAGTCCTGAAAGGCTTGAATTTTTCTAAGTCTGAAACCACTCTATGGGATGATTTATGGCTTGTGGATGGAATAATGGGTCATCCTGCATGTTCGTGGTTTGAAAAATGCCAATTCCAATGACACAACGTTTGGTGGCACAAATTTGATGAGCTAAGTCACGAGTCGTAGATGGAACCACTACCCATAGACAAGTCTCGTGGATGGCTCCAATAGTTTTTAATGAAGGGTGTTTTTGACATTTTCAATTCATTTAAGTTCTAAACTATGCCATTTTTTCTATCCTAACCAACTTAACCGACTTCAACCCTAAAAAATCTATTCCTAACTCATTCTAATTCAATCATCCTCATAATTCTCTCAAAGATTCTCAAATAATTCTCTCTCTAGGACAAGGGCTCTATTGAAGCCAGGGCTCCTCGCTTTGCTCAAGATTTCAAGGTTCTTCTACTCCAATTCTTAAGGATTTTTCTTGAGGTATGTAGGGCTTCATCCATGGATTGGTTTCATCCATGAAGCCCAATCCAAAATCTCCTTTTTATCAAAGTTTCATGATGATTTCCTATGAGGTTTTATGCTATGATTCCCAATGCATGAATTATGAATGCTCTATGGTTATTATACCTAATTATGCATGAATTATGGAGAATTACATGATTACTATAATTTTTAAGTTAAAGTATGTGATTTCCAATGTGCATGATTAGGGCTTGATGATTTGATGTAGGTTCCTCCATTAATGATCCAAATTGATTTTAATTGCATGTTTCCTTTATGAACTTCATTCAATTGCTTGATTTGACTCAATTGTTCATAAAACCACACTTAGCCCTAGTCTCCTATAATAAAGCCATGAATTTTTATGATTATGATCTCAAGTATGAAAGAATATATTTTAAATGATTATGATGATAATGATGTTATTATAAGGAGGGTGATTAAGATCCTATTTATGATGACGATGTTAAGGTGTGAATGTCTACCCACACTCTATGAAAGCTAAAGTAGACGAACTATTCCTAAGACATGAGATGTTTTTGTGAAATATTATGATGACTATTTTACAAACTGTGAAAGTATGAATTATGTTGAAAGCTATGTATATGTATGATTTATGTATTTCGTGGGATATGACTTAGCACCAAATGCGATTGGGGGTAGGGACTCGACCTAAGGGGTCCTTAATGTAAAGCCTTCATTTCTCATAACTATGGTGCCACCATAGGTGATGATTATATGCCTATATAGTATTATGTTAGTGGAGCCACATATGTAAAGCATACGTTAAAATTGGAAGGTTCCCATAAGGTTCATGTTAAAGCACTTACCAAATAGGAAGGATCCCATAAGGTAAGGTGGAGTCTACCCTGGTAAAGTAGACTACTCTTTTACTCGGTGTAGAGGCAACATTAGGATTCCATGTAATAGTCTGCATGATCTTATATGTCGGTTATGGTCTTCCTTCCACATATGTATGTTAGGATTTATGAAAAGATTTTAATGATGCTTCTTTTTATGATCATAACGTTTGTACTGCTCATGCATATTGTGTCCTTATCTTATTGATTGTGATTATACATATTGATATTATATTGTGATGCCCTTTAATTCATGGCATACTTAGTACATTCCACGTACTAACATATACTTCTTTGCCTACATGATCTAACTATGTAGGGATGGACGATGAGGTGACTATTCCATTACGTGGCTAGATTTGGATTCCAAGCTTGAAGATTATTGGTGAGTTCCCATGCTTCGAGAACTAGCCCATTTATGATGATTTTATATGTTGAGACTTTACCATTTTCTTTTGATGTATATCTTGAGGGTGAGCTAGTAAGTTACGTCCTATACCTCACCAAGATCTTATATTGCAGAGGCATGTTTTGGACACTATAGATTGATGTATATTCCTATAAGGGAAACTATGATTCTCTAAGTTTTATACATTCTGCTTGCTTATTATCTTATATGTTCTTATTTTACCTTATGAATGCTTATAATATGAACACGAGGCTTGGATGGGATGCCTTCGGGTGTCACATTCTCCATTTCATGACTAGGCCCTAGGTTTGGGTCATAATAAAAGTGGTATCTGAGCACAAAGTTTGAAAGAATCCTAGAGAGCCCAACATGCTACTCTAGTAGAGTATTGTTCATTGGTGTGAAGTGTGACACATCCATGAGTAAGAGGCTATTAGACGTTATGAAAAACTTTGCTTCTTTTGTGATCTATGTCGTGCCTTTAAAACTCTCATATCCTAATACTTTTCCCTTGGTGTTTCCAGAAATGGCTCCATGACGTGCTTCATTTCCTAGGGGAAATAATGCTGATGAAGACCAAGTTCCCCTGGCTCCTCAAGGTCCTCAAGTGGACCAAGTCTCCAATGATGAGCTTAGAACCGCTATCACTATGTTGGCTCAAACCGTTGCTTCTCCAAAGACTCCCACTATGGCTTTGAGGATAAGTGATTTTGCTAGAATGAATTCCTCAAAGTTTCATAGTTCCAATATGGATGAGAATCCAGAAGTGTTCATTGATGAAGTTTATAAAGTGGTAGAGATCATAGGAGTGTCTTCCGAAGAGAAGGCTGAATTGGCGGCTTAACTAACTTAAGTGAGTTGCATAAATTTTGTTTACTCAATGGAAATCTGAAAGAGTTGAATAAGGGACTATTGGTTGGGAGATATTTAAGGTCACTTTCCTTGATTGTTTCTTACCATTTAAACTAAGGGAGGCCAAAGTAATGAAATTTATGAACTTGAAGCAAGGAGGTATGAGTGTGAGGGAATACGCCCTCAACTTTTCCAAGTTATCCAAATATGCTCCTTCATTGGTGGCCAACACTAGGGCCCGCATGAATAAATTCACTTTGGGTGTGTCTGACTTTGGGTGAATAAATTCATTGGCCTCAAGAGTAGCCTCGGTGTCTGAGGGCTCATCACATACTCGGGTTTGTAGGGCCTATATCTCATCACACTTGGGTCTGGGAACCATATTACCTAGAATCACATAATTACACAAAGACATAAGTCCAATAAACCCAAGAAAGAAAAACAACAAGTTACAAAATTAAGAAGGGCCTACGAAGGCTCACCTACAGGTTCTATGATGGACTACGGGCCGTAGAAGGCCTTCGTAGGTAACATTACATAGTTTTCAAATTACTGGAAATGCACCTATAAGACCAATTATGGCTCGTAGAAGAAACTATGGGTCATAGGCTAAGTCGTAGGTACTATTCCAAGATTCCAATAGTGTATGCATGGAACTTATGAAACCAGGTTACGTGCCATAGTCTAAACTACGATCCATAAATGGTTTCATCTGATGATATTCCTGAAAACTCCAAGCTGCTGATCTTAACCTACGAGGGGCAACTGCGGTCCTTAGACTAATCCAAGGGTCGTAGAAGACCCTCATGCTGTTGAAAAATAGACACATAGGTTTTCGAAGGTGTCATTCAATTCCTTTATTCAATATTTCATCAAAATTTATAGTCATTCAACAGGGTGAACTAATCTAACAACATCGAACCAACAACATCTCAATCCAAACCTAACATAGATTCCATGAACCCAAAATTATTCCATATACACATTTTCACCTAATTAATCAACACCCATCATGTGTGAATCATAAATCTACCCAGTCACCCATCAATTTAACATACAAATATCACTCAACTACCATTTTTGACTTAATTTACCATGCTATCATTTAATACAAGCAATCATATGTCAATTTCAACAATGTGGTTCATTATAATTCCTACGGTGCATGATTACATGATTTCAAACAACAATATACAATTTATTCCATGTAAAAATTTTATTTCAAATTTATAGTCCCGACATGTAACTCATGGGCCACCCTATCGAACTGTACTAAGATAAGTAATTAAAACTCAATAGACAAGGTGATTTACGAATTTATCAATGATTCACACAAGCATATGCATGTTTCAAGTTCAATATAATCAATCAAATAATTCCACACACATGATATTTCTCAAATACAGGCAACACTCAGTATTAGGGCATGAGAAGCACAATATTATTCTCAACAACGTCTCAAACCCTTGACACAATTTTCCGTTAATAATAAAATTTCAAGAAAAATACATACCAGAATATTTGATCAACGGGACCAAATAGCAAGAAAATATTAAAATACTTTATTCCTAGGTGTGTCGGTCCTTGTCACAGTGTGGCCAAAAAGTAGGCCAGAAAGTATGGCGTTGACAGTGATGGTGGTCGGAATTTTAGGGGAGAAGAAAGGGTTATGGTATTTTGAGCAATATGGGGAAAATGAGGGGTACATGTTTTTACCCCTCTTTTATTCAATTAGTCCAGTCAGGTTTAAGTGGGGTTAAGATCCAACGAAACCCTGATTACAGTCCATAAGATGTTCTACGACTCGTAGGATCTTGTTTCATGGTTTTAAAACCCTAATTTTAGGCTTTTGGCTACTACGAGATGTCTTACGGGTCGTAGATTGACCTACGATCCGTATATTACCTCGTATGTATCACCCAACACTTGGTAAATTTTAGGAACCTTACTTGGGCCCATGAACCCAATTCACGGCCCGTAGTTTTAGCTATGGGCCATAAAGTTAGCTCGTGAACCTGAGTACATGAATTTTTGTATGTTGCAATAGCTCTACGATTTGGTATATGAGTCGTGGTATATACCACGGTCCTTGGAACCAATCGTAGAGTCTGGTCTTTTTGCTCTGGTTTGCTTCCTTACACTATTCCTGCTTATGCTCAATTCAACAAACTGTTACCATATAGTTTCCCAGTCTATGAGTCTAAACTTACAACTTAAAACAAAAAAATAAAACTGCTGACAAGTCCAAAAAGCAAAAACAAAAACAAAAACAAAAAATTATAGCAAATATCTTTGGTTGTCTCCCAAGTAACGCATGATTTAGTATCGCGGCACGACTTGGACAACTTGGTTATTCAGACTTCATCAAGTGCCTTCTCTTCCATCTTCAGCTCATCTGGTCTTTTCATCGATTGACAAATATTGAAGACAACTTCTTAGTCATTCAACCTAAACTTGAGTTGACCTAATTCCATGTCTACTAGGGCTCACCCAGTGGCTAGGATGGGTCTTCCCAAGATAATTAGGACATTGAAATCGACTTTGCAATCTAGGATCACAAAGTCTACAGGGAATATGAATTTATGTACTTTGACTAGCACGTCGTGCAGTATCACCACAAGCTTCTTTACCATCGTGTCAGCCATTAACAACCGCATGCTTGTTGGAGTATGGGCTCCCAAGCCTAACTTCTCAAACACTACAAGAGGCATTAGATTGGTACTGACACCTAAATCGCATAATGCCTTTGCAAAGTCAAGATCTCTGATGGTGTAAGGTATGGTGAATGCTCTGAGGTCCTCTTTCTTCAAGCCTATGTGACAATATAAAACTTACCCACATATCGCACCATGAAAAGTCTCCACACCTGACCTGTATAGATAATTCCCCACTAAGGATTCTCCCCACCGTAATTAGCACATAACATCAACAAAAGAGGCTCAAGACTCACACCCAACCAAGGAGCAACATAAACAAATATATATGAAAAGGTAAAATGTGGATCAAATAAAGATGAAGTCGACTGCTAGCACACTGTAATCATACTTGTAATAGCCATATCTGGAGTCCCAGTCTCCAACCGCACTAGAGCTATATAGAAATGCCCCTGGCGGCTTCCATCTCTAGCATTCCGTCTACCACATGCCCTACTACCTCAAATGAGGGCCCTAGAATCTTGCTGAGAGCTCAGTTGCTCGTCATGGTACCTATAACAATTGGCCCTACGACCCCGGTCCTGCCCTCTGCCTCCAACAATGGGCAAGGAAGCTGACACAACACCCTGTGAAGCTAAGTATGGTGCCCTACTCATCGGGTAATATATGGACTAATGTTTTAATGCCCCACAATCTTAGCAACCTAGAACAACTCAACCTTCACGATCTTGTCTACATAGACCTGACTCAGAAGCCCTGGAACACTGACCCACGAAAAATAGATAATCCAGCATGTCGGAATGTAGAGGTGTCATTGCCCCTCTGCCTACATCTAGGAAAATAGGAAGAACCATCCTAACTGGACATAACTGGGCCCTAACGGTTACCCTTAGAAACCTATAATGATGCCTAGAACGGGCGACTAGTCCGACCTTGCTGGAATCTGCTTGGAGGCCTGTCACTCGGCACCCTAAAACCTGACTGTGATCCACTAAACTCTCCCCGCATATGGAGTACGCTTGTTGCTACCCTCTTGGGCCTCGCGACTAAATTGCTCTAGAGAACAAGCATGATCAGCAATATCAAGATAAGACTGACCTGATACCACTAGTGAATGTGTCCCTATCCTCAAATGCGACCTCAAGCTACACACAAAGTAACAGATCCGCTCCTCCTTGATCGATAAAATAGTTGTGTCATACCAAGAGTGCTCTTGGAATCTTGCCTCATACTAAGTCACAGTCATCAAGCCTTGCTCCAACCAAACAAACTAATCACGATGCATATCCCTGAGGCTCATGGGAACAACCTGGTCATGAAAGCCTCTGTAAACTCTGCCCAAGTTACCAACAAGGCAACGGCTGGTCTAGTGTCCCTATAAGTCTGCCACCACTATTTAGTTTCATTTATTATGTAGTATTGAATTGATATTTCACATTATAAGTCATTTATTTTTTAGTTAGATTAGATAAATTATTTTTTTATCAAATATTTTAACAATTTTACTATGATATTTTATTTATAATATTTAATATTTTTGCCAAACATGCATTTCATGATGTTCACATAAAACTTGTATTTTTTATTTTTATAATTAATTAAATTAAATATACTAATTTAAAAATATAAATTAATTTATTTTTATAATATTAGTTAAGAATATATATTTAATAATTAATATATTCTTTTAAAATAATATATATCTTAAATATTTAATTTAATATTATTTATAAATACCCTTATTTGTTTAATATAAATTTTAATTTTAGATAATTAACTTTTATTTTTAGAATTTAATAAAATCTTGTAATTACACTTGCAACGAAACAACACACGTGTAATTACACTGTAAGTATATTGTGACAGACAAACAGAACAGAGTAATTACTAGGTTGTGCAATTGCTAGAATTGTAATTACTATCGTAGTAATTACACCAATTCCAATTAACAGGTGACTTTCCAAATAAACCCTTAACTTCTCATTGCCATCATAAGAATCTATATTCTCTGTAATTTTTCATGCATTACTAGAATACTTTGACGTAGTGTTTGAGAAATAATTACCTTAACTCTCTTCCAACACATCAACATCTTATTTTAGATTTATGATTGAGATTTATTTTTTTACATAGAGGCAAATTCAAAATTTCAAGACGATGTTTGAATGTGCCTATAACTTAGAGTTTATAAACACAAGTAAAAAGTTGGGAATTCTAGTTAACTTATAATATTTGACTTGTTTTTATTATTCTAAATTAAAAGTAAATATATAAGAATACTTTTTGTTATCGTAATCCAAATGCTACAAAAGTGTTTTAAAACACCTAAAATAAATTCATCCAAACATACTCTCACTATTTAATTGTACAAATTATTTATATACATAGATGGTCCAGTCAAGAAGATTTTATTCATTTACTTAGCCTTACTTGTACATATACTCCTAGTTGATCCCATCTTGTTCCTCATCCATATCCAAAGTTTTCCACAAATTTAAAATTCACATAGAGTGCTCGGTGTTAGACTTAGTTATTAGCGAACATTTCATACATACCGATAGTTTTTAGTATAATTATTTAATATAATATGAATTCATCTAATTAGGATTCACAACTATTTTTTGAAGTTGTATGATTTGTTTGCTCAGTCTAGTTGTATCAATAGATATATATAGTCGCTTGGCTACATTTAATTCATCTTCAATATTGAAATTTTCTTTGAATAATCCACCAAATTCACCTCAAAATTGCATCAAAATTCCTCAAATTTGAAATATAAACTTCTCGTGATATACATTGTCTTTTAAAACATCACCAACCAAAAACTAATACTAATAATTTTGGAAACCTGCTATTTGAACTTAAGCTTCAAAACTTTCATCCATAATTATCATGGATTGTCTTCTTCAAGTCTCGTGGAAAACATCCTAATTCATTTAAATTTAGTTTGGAGTTATAATTTGTAGCAAATTAGGAGGTGGAAACTCGACCTACGGGGTTCCTAGCAGAAGTATCTAGTCCCATAACTACATGTCACCATAGGATTATTCATCAATATTGCCTTGCTAGTGGATCCACAGATAGCTTATGCTTACACCCATTTTTAATAGGTAGAGTCTACCTTGGCAAATAGATTCTTCTTTTTCTGTTGTATGGAGAGACATTGAGTACACTTTGAGGTGGAAACTCGACCTAAGGGGTTCCTAGCAGAAATATCTAGTCCCATAACTACATGTCACCATAGGATTATTTGTCAACATTGCCTTACTAGTGGATCCACATATAGCTTATGCTTACACCCATTTTGAAGAGGTAGAGTCTACCTTGACAAGTAGATTCTTCATTTTTTGTTGTATGGAGAGACATCAAAATTTCATATAATAGCTTGCATGTTCTTATTATTGGTAATAGTTGTTATCCTGCATAGGATATGACTTTTACAACGCTTGTTGATCATTTATAATTTATGTCCTCTTATGACTTCCATGATGATTTTATTATGCATTGACCATATTCATATTTTACTTCTATTTAATGACTCCACTATTATGTTAATTACTTTGGTCAATTGCATATCATGTTTTATGTTTTAGAGCAATGCTTACATACTTAGTACATTCAACATACTAATGCATATGTTTTTTACCTACATTGTGTTATAATGTAGGGTTTGACGAGCCTTCTCACCCTCTTTGTGGCTAGATCTTTATATCAAGTTGAAGGTGGTGAGTCCTCATATTTCGAGGATGTGTTATAGTTCCTTGTTTACTATGCTACTTCTTTGTTCATTTTATACTTTGAGTTAGCTAGGGTCTATCCTAGCATCTTATTTATGATTTAGAGGATTTCAGACAATTGATGTGAAAAAGTTTGTTTCATCTTTAATTACTTCTTCTTTTGTTATGCATGACTTCTAGACATTTTCATGATTACTTCTACATTCTGCGTCTTTACTTACTTTATGTATGCTTGTTATGGTAAAAGTTTGGTTGGGGTTTTCTAGAGAATTCTCATTGTCGTGTCACACCTAAGGCCTAGCTTGGATTGTGATAGAATACTTCCCGCGCTATATTATTTTATAATATAGTCTCATGCATTGAACATCCATCTCACAGTTAGTATGATTTTCAGTCAGCGATAACCTAGATTGGTGAGTCCTTACATTTCGAGGACAACTCTCTTTTGTGTTTATTTCATTCATTTAATATTCTAATTTTTAGATAGTTGGAGTTAGCTAGGGGCATGTCCTAGCAATTCGTCTCGCAGTTTGTTTCAGCTTACGTTTATTTAGATATTTGTCTACTTGATTTTTTAAGACTATTTCATTTTAGCTTTTGTGTTAACATTTCAGTTTTATTCAGATATTTCTACTGTATATTCTAGAGTTAAGCCATACCACGAGGTTAGCTTGGGGTCATCTGTAATTCTAAGCATGATGTCACAATTAGGGGTAGTCTCAAATTGTGACAAAAAACTATATCAGATTCATTAAAAAATAATTTAGATACATAGAATTAACAAATAAGATATATTTAATCATTAAGTATACATCGAATACATAGAAGAAACTATATCAGATACATATAAGAACAATAAAATTAATAGATGGGTGATAATGTTCAAATATACTTCTCAGAAGAAATATAGACGATCATTAGCAGTCTATTTATCCAACTAAGAGTCGGGGTTGATCCCATGGGGAATAGGTTGAAATAAGTCTATCAGCTATTACTTTTCAACTGAAGTTGCTACTTCCCGAAAATAACAAAGTATAAAGTAAATTGGGAGTTTGATGGAACAATTAACAATAATCGAAAAATAAAACTTGAGTAACAGCTTGTTGTGTACAGAATGAGACTTAGGCTAGGATTGTGTTCCCCATGACTAATAACTCATCAAACGTTACGCTCTTGGGCTACTTCTTCTATCAATGCATGAAAAATCTAGTGAGTTAAGTAACTCCTAATTCACCTCTCAATCCTTCTTAGAAGATTTCATTTCTCTCCTCTCGGACATAGAATGTATTTCATGTTGACCCTCACTGTTGATCTTTAGGTACATTCCCCTCTCAACCACCAATAAATTAGATGAGTATTTATTCTATTGAATCCTAGTTTTGATCATCTTTTCCTAATTACTACTTTCCTCTCGGAAAAGTAATAAATACGGGTGAGTTCTCAATGCGTCAACTCATTAAGAAGGCGATTTAGATAAAGACAATCATAATACATGTTAATTGATTAAAGGAACTTGCCCTAGGTATTTGCCTAGCTCGTTCTCTTGTCATGGTTTTCACAACCCTAGTTGTGGGTTTAGCTATGCATAATTCATGAAAACAACCCACAAATAGATGAAGGATTCATGATAAAATCACTTACAATGGAAGAGAAGAAGAATAATGAATCTAAAACCCTTGATAGAAGATGAAAATAGTGCTTACAACGTTCAAGTTTGCTTTAGGTAAAAGTTCCCTCGTGTACAAGCTCTCCAGAAGCTAATGATAATAATAAAATAATTAAAAACATCATTTATATATAAAAGAAACCTAGTCCTAATCAAAGTAGAAAAACCGATTCGGCATGGACCACGGGGCACCTTCACTATTCGTGGTGCGCACCACGACCCGTGAAGGTTTTCATGGTGTATCACTTAATGATTTGTGGTCTTCAAGGCATCCCACCATGGTCACTCTGCATGATCCGTGGTGCGCTCCACGACCTGTGATGAGTCTCGTGGAGATTCCTTTGGACCTTTCGCTCAGTTTCTGCCACAAGTTCTTCGTGCACTCTATGAACCCTTTCTTAGTCCGTGGTGGGTTCCACAGCCCGTAAAGGGCCCCATGGTTTCTCCCTTGTGTATGGTTTTAGCTTGTACCCTCCACGGTGCATTACACAATATGTGGATTGTTCCACAACCATAAAGGGGTCCGTGGAACTTGAATTTAAATTTTTCTTCTTTTCTTCAATCTCTTGCATCATTAACAATAGCCCACCACAACATGTGGTATGCTTCACGACCTATGGTGGCACTGTATAGGGCCACTTCTCAGCTTTTAAACTCTAGTTCCTCACTTTATCCCCAAGTCCATACCTCACCTGTATTTTCTATAAAATAACACAAAACACACATCATAAAAACAAAACATGCTTGGAATTTGCAATTATTTACTACTTTAGGCATAAAAAATGTCATAATTTCATGAAACATCAATACCTTCAACTTAGAATCATTTGTTGTCCTCAAGCAATGATACAAACAAACACTATGTACATACAAACATCTCATATGAATATGCAACAACCCGTCAATGTTAAACACCTTCCCCGCTTTACATATGCAATGCAAACATTTTCAAACTAACTCTCAATGATCAAGTAGTATCATTTATAGCTCCAAGTCACACTGACAAATGCCACAGGTATAGATCAACTAACCTTAACTCAACAACATAATCCAGTGCCCTCACCACAAGGAAGTATCACACACAATATACAAATGTCAAAATAGAGACTAAAATGTAGACACTCACACTCATAAAAAGAATTCAATCAATACACAAGTACAAACCATATGCTTGCCTTTATTTTCACCACCTTGAATCTCAAATGACCTTTTTAGGATCACTTTAGGACTTTTATGGCTTGTAATATTGGCCCGGTATAAGGTAGGATACATTTAGGATAAAAGTGATTGTTTCTCCCATCCAAGATGCTACACTTTGGCTTAGCCATCTACTTTCAACCCCTAAACTCATATTGTCCCTATTTTCTCAACTCTTTTACTCTTAGGAGTGATGTGTATTTTCATTCATTTTTTTTACAGTCACACCCCCAACTTTGTTTTTTCTTTCATCACTTGAAACTTTTCATACCTTAACTTTTCTACGTTTTTCCATAGTAGCCATCCCCAACTTGATTTTTAGCCTACGTTGAGGTTCACAATGTCTTTGCAAGGACCAAGATCGATATATGCCACCCTCAACTTAAGCTTTTGGCCTGAATTGTGGTTCACAAGGTCCTTGGGGACCAGAGCCAAAGTAAAGGTCTATAGTCAGACAAGGAAAGTGAGTTGGGTGATCACAAAGAAAAAGGTTTGTTTAGGATCAACTTTTAGTTCAAAGGGAACAATTTCATTTGGTTGGTCAAATTTAGGCTAAGTGACTTATCATAGAAAACGGCCTTAGATCATGTCCTTATTCAGTTATTCAATTGCTTTAGTGGAACTAACCAAGCAAATTCTAGCTTACAAGTGCAGTAATCAAACTAAATAATTAAGCTCACGTACACATGGCTCTATTTTTATACTGCCCAATCTCAGTTAATATTCAACCCAATATTTTAGCACTGAGCATTTCTACAGCGGTCTATCTACCTTAACAGGCCAGTTATTATAAGCATGCCATCACATAATCATCCACAAATTTTAACAGGGGCATTTCTTTTCATTTTCAAAAGGGTTGCTACAATTAAACAAGTATTGTTATATATAAACAACTTAAACATGTCAGCTCTACTGGATAGTACACTTGAGAAAAAGAAATATGACAAGAAAAACTCCCAAGTGGCAGGATGCCCACCCTAACAAAAGGTGCAATATACTCACTACACACATGGCAAAATCAATAATAGAATAGAGGGTCAGAACATACCTATAACACTCTAGGTGTTGTACTCTCCATCAACATTGGGCTCCCCCGTAGAGTTCTCACCCCTATTATCATTCCAGAACTGACTCAACTTCTCAAAGCTCCAACGAGGGCAACCTTCCACATCAGACATTCTCTCTCTTCCTTCTCCCTGTCTTCCTATCATGTGGATTTTTGGGCCTTTTTTAGTCTCCTCTTCTCATCTGTCAGAGTTTTAGATAGAGGACTATTACGTTATTTGTGCCTCTTTCCTTTGTCCTTCTTTTGCGACTCAGTAAAAGGGACGGTGCCATAATCACACCTAATGTAGGTGCCATAATGGGGGTACTAAACACCGTCATTAGAGAATCATTAGGCATGGGTAGGGCTGCATAGGTGACTAAGTGTGAAGTTAGGATATCTAGTCACGCATGGAGGCTAACTGATCCAGGATGAATGTCGCCTCTAATGCACTCAGGCTCTTAAATTGGGCAATGAAAATTGTCTCCAAATAGTCAACCTAGTCTTGAAGTGTGGCAATCTCATGCCTAAGATCTGTCTGCAAGCAATCCTTAGCCCTCTACATATGAGATTGCACCACTTGTGGCATTCATTCCACCACCAGGTCTATTATAGCTCTGGTCTGCCTTTGATTCATGACTAACTGGATAGAAACTCATAAGGACATTAGCATACAACCAGGTCCTGTTGTCACGTGAAGTAGATCACTAGTACAATTTGGCTTCTTAGAAGCCTTGCCTGAAGGTGGAGCCATACGAAACCCCTCAAATGCCATTGAGGATTGAAATGATGCTCGTGGGAAAACGCATTGCCCAGTTAGCCTAGTAGTGCAAGTCTGGTAAAACAGGTTGTTGATATCTTTGATCAAGGTGAGATTCACCACCTTTGTGACTGTTATCCTGTCATCAACAAACTTGCTACGTGGGACCCATGAGTGATAACACAATTGGGCCACCAAGCATGGAAAAAGGAGTCCCACCTTCTCATTCAAAGCCCTATTATGTATCTCTGTGGCAATCATCCGCCCGACATTCATGACATTCAGGCCATAATACAGTTGACTAAATTAGCTTGGGCCAGTAAAAAGGTGTTATCATTACCTACCAAGAGAATCCTGGATCAAACATATGTCTACCAAAATTTTGCATATAATGTTAGAGATGCCTTTATAATTGGGATGTGTGAGTCAGTGACCCACGTATCCTCGACACCCTCTATTGAAATGTCCTGGGTGATCCATCTCATCACATCAAACTAATGCTCAGGATTTTCCATTTGCTCCTCATCAGTCACATGCTAGTGGCGTACCTCATACAGTCCAGCAAGGGGCGGTGTGAAGTTCAGGCCATGGAGGAATCTCATGATGGTGGCCTCAAAGATGTCTACACAGGTGCCCTGCATCTCAATATACTCAAGAGGTGGTATGTTGGCTACCAACCTCCTCTTAGCCCATCACGAACGCTCTTCAGTGATGGAGTTTAACATATATGGGACATATATAGGTCGAATAGAACTCCTGGGTGAGTGTGATGCCATAATAACCCTGAGGTTTAGCCATTCACTAAAAATGGTGGGACTCAAATAACTCTTTCAAATATGGTATTGCATCCAAGTTATCCATAGAGGCCCATATCTCAAGCACTACCGCTGTATTTTGCAGGCCAATGGACATTTTGGTGAACCCTAATTGGTACATCTTTCTGCCACTCAGAACGACCACAAATTCTAGAGAAACTGCACTAGCTAATTACAAGTGTAGGAATCTTCTATTTGTGATGTAGTGAAATGTACATCAATGTCATCACTATTGTCCCCAACATCATCTTCCTATTGTTGGGGAATTTCCTCACGCCCCTGGACTGCAACAGTCTCATTCGGGGAAGCCTCATAGATCTTAGATTTGCCTTCCTCCTCAAACTGGGAGAGCACCACCCTTGTTGTTGCCTAGGTTCTAGTCATGCGGGATGAATGTGGGGAAATATCCTCGTGATACTGTACTTCAGAACCCCTGAGGATTCATCACCCGAGGCACTCCCTATGTGATGGCTAGAATCATCGCGAAGTTATGACCGAGGCTCATCCCTAGGGGGTATGGTCTTTCTGTGTGGAGCCATAGTTCTTACACGCCACAAGGAGAGAGATATGTTAGTTCATGAACAAAAAATATGACACACTAACGAGTACTCAGACTTCCCCTATAACAATAAATGATAATAACCCTTAAGAGTGACATCACCTAGTTTACCATAGGGAAGTTACACTAAATTTCAATGTTGGAATACCTACACAGTCAAACCAAATCAAGTACCCAACATAGGCAAGAGGTCCCCTGCACGTGACTCTTTCACGGGCCATGGTATGCACCATGGTTTGTGGAGGGTACCGTGGTGGGACCCTTCAGAGTTGAAAATGACAAGGGTCTCTACACGGACCCTTCCATGGCCCGTGGTGCACACCACAAACCGTGGAGGGTACCGTTAAGGGAATTTTTAGTTAAAATAAGCAAGGGGCCCTACACATGACCCTTTTATGGGTCGTGATGTGCACCACGATCCATGAAGGTCCCTACGATGGAATCAACACAATCTTCATACAAAAATGATCAATTTAACACCAACGAGTCTCTAGGAACATGCAATCACAATTAACCCATATCCTCAAATCACCCAAAACTATGCAATGCAACACAATATACCAATGAAGTGCAAAATGATTACATTCATATGCACACACAAACATTCATTATGATTAAGGCTCAAGTTTAATTATTCCAAGCCTTTAGCCTCCTACAATCACAAGAAATAGCAACAAAAATAGAAAATATGAAGAACAACTTACTTCAATAGGTAATGATAGTGATGAGAACCCACAAAGACACTAAACTCCTGGAGAAATCAAGATTAAAGAGAGGTGGAGTGCATGAATTTGTATTTGGGAGTCAAAAATTAGAAAAACAAATGGGGTGGGGGGGGGGGTTCGGTTTTGGTCAAAATAAAAGGACATAATCTCGACCTAGGTTGAGTTTGACTCCTCCTTCATAGAGTCCTTCACAGGTTGTGAGACACACCACGATCCATGGAAGTCTCCGTAGATAGTTAATTAGAAAGCATTTATAGGGCATTCGACTTACTTGTCCACGATATCATTCACAGTCCATGGAACGTTCCACGATTCATGGAATGGTATGTGGATGGCATTATGTGGCCAGTTTTTTCACGAGGGACCTTCACATTTCGTGGTATGCACTACGACCCATGAAAGGTCTCGTGGTGGGGGACTTCATGTAGTTTTCTCAGCTTTTAGCCATGGCCCTCACCAACCTCTAAGAATTTGACTACCAAGCACCTTTCACATATGTTCAACCCTTAATTATATAGCAAATTAAGGCTTAATACTATCACAATGACAAAAATAAAAACAAAAAATAAAATAAAATAACTAGGTAATATAAATACAAGCCATGGGTAGCCTTCCAAGAAGTGTCTGATTTAACATCGCGGCACGACACAAAAGGCTTGACTACTCAGACTTCGTCAAGCAAGACCTCCTCAACTGTTTTGATCTTATCTAATACCCCCATGTACAACTTTACACATTGGCCATGCACCTTGAATTTGACCCCATCCAAATGTTAAAGCTCAATTGCTCTATGGGTAAACACTTGTGTTACCCTGAAAGGCCAAGACAACTTGGACTTTAGTTTTCCTAGGAATAGCCGCAATCTAGAATTGTACGGCAGTACCCTATCCCCAACACTGAAACTTCTCTGCGCAATATACTTATCATGCTAGAACTTCACATGACTTTTATAAATTGTTTCACTCTTATAGGCACAGAGGCGGAACTCATCCAACTCATTGAGTTGCTCAAGTCTCAGGTTAGCAGCATCACCCTAATTCAAATTTAACTTCTTCAAGGCCCATAATGCCTTGTGTTCCAGCTCCACAGGTAGGTGACAGGCTTTACTAAAAACTAAATGGTATGGGGACATACCAATGGGGAATGGGGGTCTTGTAATCCATTTGATAAGTCCACAGTGCATCCAGTTTTGGAGCCCAATCAATTTTGATGGCATTAACTATTTTGGCTAATATCTCTTTGATCTCTCTATTGGAGACCTCAGACAACACGCTAGTTTATGGGTGATATGGAATTTCCACCTTATGCTTCCCTACACCATACTTGGCCAACAAAGACCGGAAAATCTTGTTATAAAAGTGTGAACTCCCATCACTGATAATCCAAAGAAGTTGTTCTTTCTTAGAAAACTCTCAACACTTTTACTCTCATTTCCTTGCAAGTCAATGGCTTCTATCCACTTGGAGACATAATCAATAGCCACTAGAATGTACTTCATGTGATATGAGATCACGAATGGGCCCATGAAGTCGATCCCCCAAATATCGAATAGTTCCACTTCTAGAATTGAGGTCATGGGTAATTCTCAACACCTAGAGATGTTTCCCTGTCTTTGGCATTGATCATAGATCTGTGCCAATTCATGTGCATCTTTATAAATGGTAGGCCAGTAGTACCCACACTGCAGGATATTCTTCGATGTCCTTGCACCACTATGATGGCCACTTACTGAGAGGAATGACAAGCTTCATGAATGTTCATCATCTCTGCCTCAGGAATACATCTCCTAATCACATTACCTACACATATCCTGAACAAGAACGGCAAATCCAAAAACAACCTGCCAACATTATGTAGAAACTTCTTTATTTAATAGAAGGTGAGGCCCTCAGGCATAATATCACTAACAAGATAATTTGAAAAATCGACAAACCAAGGAATAAGATCAATAGTACCAGCTAATACATGTTTGTCAAAAAATGAATCATCAATGTCTAACACATCATTACCTCTGGATTCATCTTGCAGTCTTGACAAGTGATTAGCAACCTGATTGTCTCTTCCTTTCCTATCATGGATCTCAAAATCAAACTCTTGCAACAAGAGGACCCATTTGATCAATCTAGGCTTAACATCCTTTTTGGCCATCAGGTATCGCAACACCGCATGGTTACATTATCATTTTGGTACCCAACAGATAGGCATAAAATTTGTCAAAATCATAGACCACAGCCAAAAGCTCCCACTTAGTCATTGTATAATTTCTTTGGGCCTTATTTAGTGTTTTACTGGTATAGTATACGGGATGGAACATCTTGTTGTACTTTTGGCCAAGCACAACACCCATAATAATTTCACTGGCATCACAAGTGACCTCAAATAAGGCTAACCAATTTGGTGCCATAATCACTGGCGCAGAGATCAACTTGGCTTTTAGGATGGCATAGGCCAGCAAACATGCTTCATTTAATTGAAACTTTGCATACTTCTCCAACAATTTGCACAAAGGGTAGGCAATTTTAGAGAAATGCTTTATAAATCGATGGTAAAATCCCACAAGTCCTAGGAAGCTTCGAATACCCTTCACAGAAATGGGAGGTGGCAATTTCTCAATGACCTCTATCTTCGCCTTGTCCACCTCTATCCCTCTTTCAGAGATCTTATGTCCTAGGACTATTCCTTTCTTGACCATGAAGTAGCATGTCTACCAATTCAGGACCAAATTTGCTTTCTCACAGTATTGTAGGGCCCTACTAAGATTGAGCAAACGATCATCAAAAGTATCACCTACTACAGAAAAGACATCCATAAATACCTCAATAGTGTCCTCAACCATGCTAGAAAATATCAACATTAACGTGGTTGGGGCATTACATAGCCCAAACGACATACAATTGAATACAAAGGTCCCATAAGGATAGGTGAACATGGTCTTCTCCTGGTCTTTTAGCACTATAGAAATTTGATTGTACCTAGAGTACCCATCAAGGAAACAGTACCATCCTCGACCTACCAGTTTGTCTAACATTTGGTCCATGAAGGGCATGGAAAAATGATCCTTCAAGGTCCATCAGTTAAGCTTCCTGTAATCCATGCAGACCTACCACCCATTGACCGGTCTTAATGGGACTAACTCATATCTATCATTTGCCACTACTGTCATGCCACCCTTTTTGGGGACACACTAAACTAGACTCACTCGATTGCAATTAAAAAATTAGGTATATGACCCCTATAACCATCCACTTGATTATCTCTTTCGTCACCACCTCTTACATAGATAGATTAAGCCTTCGCAGATGCTCAATGCTAGGGATGCAATTTTCCTTCAACTTGATTTTATGAGTGCATATCCCTGGAGGAGTCCCAATAATATCAGCTATAGTCCAACCAATGGCTTTTTTGAACCTCTGGAGGACTCCCATTAATTGTAACCTGTTCTGCTTGTAATTTTGCAGCAATAATGGTAGGTTAAGTATTGTTAGAACCCGAAAACACATACCTTGGGTGTTATGGCAACTCTTTGAGTTCCACTGTAGGGGGTTCCTCAATAGATGGTTTAGCAGGTGGATTGGGTCTATTTTTCAGATCTAGTCTAACTTCTTAGGGGTAAAGGGTCTTGACCCTATACCCTATAATACATGTACTGAGTCATCATGCCCCTCAATGCCATCATTGGCAAAGTTCATGACTATTGTTGCCAAGAGCTCCACACCTAGCCTCTCTTTTATAAGGTTATCTGTGGTGCATGTAACATCAACATCAATAATTGATATCTCTGTGGCATCCTTTGGTCTCTTCATCGATGCACACATATTGAACTTCACTTTCTTAGTATTTAGATGAAACGTGAGCTCCACACACTCTACATCAACCAGAGCTTGGCCTATAGAAAAAAATAGTCTCCCTAGTATGATGGGAATCTTAAAATTGATCTCATAGTCCAGAATGACAAAGTCTGTTAGGAGGATGAACTTGCCCACTCATAACAGCACATCACATAGGATTCTTATGGGTCTCTTAATTGACTTGTCTGCCATAAGTAGCCACATAAAAGTGGGTGAGAGGGCTCCTAAGCCAAGCTATTTATTGACTGCTAGCAGCATAAAATTTATGCTAGCTCCCAGATCACATAGAGTCCTTGCAAAATCTTAAGCACTAATAATGCATGGAATTGTGAAGGCCCGGGATCTTCCTTCTTTTCTACCAATGACCTTGTAGCAATAACACTATAATGATGAAGGTTATTCGCAGGCTCAACTATGATGATTTGCTTCTTAATGATTAAGTCCTTTATGAACTTAACGTAACTTGACATTTGTTCAAGTGTCTCCACCAGAGGAATGTTCACAGACAGTTCCTTCAGCATAGACAAAAACTTTTGGAACTTTCTATCCTCAACCTTTTTCTTCAGTCTCTACAAGAACGGTGGTGGTGGTCTGGAAATGGGTGGCAAAGGTTTTGCATTATTTATAGTGATCTCTACCTCCTTTGGGGTAACATTTGGCCCTTCAGCTTCGTCATTATTTGTAGTGTTAGTGGGGGTCTAAAGCTTTTTCAACATCATTATCCATACCTTCATTACCTACAAAAATAAGGTTATAAGTTACCTTACCACTCCTAGTGGCCACCGCCATACAGTGCCCATCGTTTTTAGGATTCTAAACCCTGTCGCTAAGAAGTGATCCAACCTTTCCCTGGTATAATGCAACTGATAACTACCCTATCTGCTACTCTAACTGTTTAATAGACGTAGAGTGTGAGTCTATTGACTGACTAATGTTGGTCATATCTCCTCGTATATCTCGCATCCCAATATTAGTGGCTTCCACCTTTTAGAGAACCTTTGACATCATCTCTTCTAATTTTGAACCACCCCTACTATTACTTGGACGCTCCCTGTTCATGGACAACATATATGCTCTAGTCCGATCACTCCTAAAAGTGTCCTTATTTTGCCAATTACCTTGGTCACAATTTTTAGTTCGGTCATAATAGTTATTACAGGCATAATTTTGATCTTGGTTCCAAGAGTTATATGTCCGAAAACCCCCTTAGTTGTTTAGAAACTTAGCTTCTTCCTCAAAGTCAAACTTTGGCTCATCATACTTGTTTGAGGCCTCCACAACTTTGAACTTCTCCAACCCTCTGCCTAATAGACGCTTGGTCAGCAAGTCCATCTGAGTCCACATGTGAGCCATATCCTGATTGTGTTCTTCTTTCATTCATCTTTGTTCTTCTGTCATCTCAAACATAAACCCTGCTGAATCAGAGTCTCTAGTATACCATGCTCGATTATTCTTGGAAACTTAGTCCAAGATAACAGTCACCTCCTGAAATGTTCTCACCACGAAAGAACCATCACATATGTATCAATGATTGGCTTAATTACAAAGTTGTATGATTTGTAGAACACTTCCTTGAGATGTTTATCTGTCAGGTTGTGATTTGGGAGTTTCTTCAACTTTTGTCGGAATCTTCCCCATGTTCTCGTGCAAGGCCTCAGTTGGTAGCTGCTTATGAGCATTAATCTTTTCCTTAATTTGTAGCTTCCTAGATGGTGAGAAGAACTTTTCCAGAAAAACATCCTTCAACTCTCTCCATATCCAAATTGAATCATGAGGAAGCTCATTCAGCCACTTCATTGCCTCCTTAGACAGAGACAATGGAAACAACCTCAAATGGATAGTTGTTTGGCTGACACCATGAATCTTGAAAGATCATCATGTAGTAATAAAGTTCATGAGATGCTAATTCGCATCATCCCCTGTAGATCCGCTGAACAATCCCTTCAAAGTGAGCATCTGAAGCATAGTACTAGTGATGGTGAACTTGACACCTGGGGGCAATGGGGAAAGGACTATTGCCCCTATAGCCCCGGCACCATCATCATTATCATGTACAAATTACGACCGGTGTAGGCTAGGTGCCCTTAGTGTTGGCTGATGTTAGGGGGTGGTAGTGGTAGCAACACCTCATCATCATCATCTGGGTCATCAACGTGACCCCCATTATTTCCATTGTGTTGGTCACCTGGTTCTCTCACCCATTGTGCTTCACGCTCTTGTGCATTTATTTTTTGGAATGAATTTTGTAATTCAGGTCGTAGGAAATGAGTAATGAACCCTTGCTCTGGGTGCTTGACATACAAAACCTAATTCCCTACAAAAGCAAAAACATAAAAAAAGAAAGAAAGTAAAATTAGAAAATAGAACTACAATTGGAAAGACAACTAATAGATGTACTTCAAAGCCGTATTCCTCGGCAACGACATCATTTTTTATAACGTTCAAATATACTTCTCAGAAGAAATATAGACGGTCATTAGCAGTTTATTTATCCAACTAAGAGTTGGGATCGATCACAAAGGGAATAGGTTGAAATAAGTCTATCAACTATTATTTTTCAACTAAAATTGTTACTTCCCGAAAATAATGGTACATAAAGTAAATTGGGAATTTGTTGGAACGAGTAACAATAATCAGTAAATAAATTTGAGTGACAGCTTGTTGTGTACAGAATGAGACTTAGGCTAGAATTGTGTTCCCCATGACCAATAACTCATCAGGCGTTACGCTCTCGGGCTACTTCTCTTATTAATTCATGCAAAATATAGTGAGTTAACTAACTCCTAATTCACCTCTCGGTCCTTCTTAGAAGCATTTCATTCCTCTCCTCTAGGACTTATAATGTATTTCATGTTAACCCTTAATGTTGATCTCTGGTACTTTCCACTCTCGAACTCCAGTAAATTAGATGAGCATTTATTCTCTTGAATCCTTATTGCGATCATCTTTTCCTAATTACTACTTTCCTCTTAGAAAAGTAATAAATATAGGCTAGTTCTCAATGCATCGATTCATTAAGAAGGCAATTTAGATGAAGACAATCATAATACATGCTAATTGATTAACAGAACTTGCCCTAGGCGTTTTCCTAATTCGTAATCTTGTCATGGTTTTCACAACCCTAGTTATGAATTTAGCTATGCATAGTTGATGAAAACACCCCACAAATAGATAGAGGATTCATGATAAAATCACTTACAATGCAAGAGAAGAAGAATCACTAATCTAAAATCCTTGATAGAAGATGAAATTAGTGATTAGAACATTCAAGTTTGCTTTAGGTTGAAATTCCCTGGTGTATAAGCTATCCATAATCTAATGATAATAAAAAAATAATTAAAAATTTCATTTATATACAAAAGAAACCTAGTCCTAATCAAAGTAGGAAAACTAGTTCGACATGGACCATGGGGCACCTTCATGGTACGTAGTGCGCACCATGGCCCATGAAGGGCTTCGTCGTGTGTTACTTCATGATCTGTGGTCTTCAAGGCATCCCACCACGGGCACTCTACATAGTCCGTGGTGCGGTCCACGGCCCCGGATGGGTCTTATGGATATTCTGTTGAACCTTTCTCTTAGCTTTTACCATAAGTTCTTTGTGCTCTTCACGGACCATTTCACGGTCCGTATGGGTTTTCTGGATCGTGAAGGGTCCTGTGGTTCCTCACTTGTGTATGGTTTTAGCTTGTGCCCTCCATGGTGCATTACACGGTCTGGGAATCATTTCACAACCGGTAAAGGGGTCCGTGGAACTTGACTTTAAAATTTTCTTCTTTTCTTCCATCTCTTGCATCATTTACGATAGCCCACCACGACACGTGGTTCATGGCCTGTGGTGGGCACCGTATAGGGCCACTTCTCAGCTTTGGTTCCTCACTTTATCTCCAAATCCATGCCTCATCTGTATTTCCTGTAAAATAACACAAAATACACATCATAAAACAAAATATATTTGGGATTCACAATTATTCACCGTTTTAGGCGCAAAAAATGTCGTAATTTCAAGACATATCAATGGAATACACAAAAATTAAATATTTTAAAATTTTATTTAGGAGCTATGATACGGTATGTATTCCAAAGTTGTTATATGCATGATTTTCTTCTTAATTTATGCGCTTCAGTTATAGTCCTTATATAAGTACACTTAATATATATATCTGATTAATGTGTATTGGAGATATATATATTTGAATGCGCCAGATATGTGTATTTAAGGTGCAAATTATGGTATATTGGTAATATTGCAAAGTCACCAAAAAATATAATTAACACCTAAATTAGTGAGATTTTTGTTGTTTACCATATTATTTTTGGAGTCGCCATTTAACTTGTACCCATTTCTTTTTTTCTTTTTTTTTTTTTTGCAATTTTACTTGATTTGGGAATAACTTTCAGATGTAAGTGATTGAAATGAAAATTTTGTGTTTACTCAAATATTTTTGTCTGAAGTGAGTATTGTGAAAGTTAGACATCAATTTTTCGCTTGAAAAAGTTTGATATAATTGTCAAACTCAACTTTAGATCCCCCTTTTTAAAACAAATATATTTGAAAACTAAGGGGTCGTTTGGTAGGAGGTATTAGGAGAAATAATCCATGAATTATACATGGTATTATTTAATACTATGTTTGGTAGAAATTTTGAGCCTGTGTATAACTAATCCATGTATTAGTTAATACACCTTATATGGTATAAATACCTTCCATTTGATGATATTAGTAATACATAGGATTTAATACCATGAGATTAAATATGTAAAGACAAAAATATCCCTCAAATTTTTTTACACATTTTTTTCTTGATTTTATGTTTTATATTTGCAGTTTTGTACTAGTTTAATTTATTTAAATAAATTAGCTTACAAATTTTATTTATTTGCGGGTTCATATTTGCATAATATAAAAAATAATAAATTACCATGTCAAATTTATACATTTTATTTATTTATGAGTTCATATTTACATAATCTATACTATATTAAAAGTGTGAAGACCCTTAGAAATGTTGTATGAACTTTTTACCCTTCATTAAAAGACTCTTCTTTAGACAAATCGTTTTTTCACTATTTTTTTCAATTATTATATTATTATTTTAATAATATTAAATGTTAAATATAATAAAAATTAAATGGAGTAGAGTTCCTTATTATTGTTAAATTCCTACACAAACAATCTTTTTTTTAAACTAAAATAGACTTCATCCAAAAAAAAATATAATTAAAAAAAATAAACTTTCAAATAATAATTAAAAAACTCCTTTTTAGATAAAATTATTTTTTCCCATTTTTAAAATTTGTATTCATATTTATTATAAATATTTAAAATTAAAGAGTCCATATATATATGATAAGAAGAATATATATTATGATAAGCAGTATTAAAGAATTAATGATTAAAATTTAAAAAGTACTAAAATATTCACATCAGTATTTAGTAGAACTAATAAGAAAAAGATTGTTGAAAATATACCTTCGGACGAAGAGTTTAAATTGTAAGACTGTAATTTTATTTGTACGAATATTTCTCCTGCTTAAATACAAAGTTAATACCCCAAATTTGAGTCAACATGCAATACCCGTGTCATGCACAGAAAATTAACTCTTTACGTTAACTATATAAAGACTAGCAAATATCAGGTTGAGATTTTTAAGTACTCCTATTATTTTAGTTTGTTTGGTTTAGCTTTTTAATATGATGTATTTGTGTATTTGATTTAGAGTTTTAGTGTATTAATTTATATTTATAGTGAATATAAGTTGAACTTTATGAAAAGTATTCAATGTGCTTGTAGTATTATTATTTCGGGATTCTCTTTTGCTATTAAATTTGAATTACTTCTTTTCTTGATCTACTTTGTTATGATAATTTTTTTCTTGAGATGAAATTGATCGAAAAAGACTTTCAGTACCTTTTAAGGTAGAGTAAAATTTGTGTAAGCTTTACCTTCCTAAAATTTCACTTGTGGAACTATACTAGGCCTCTTTTATTTATTTTTATTAAGAATAAAATGTTTGAATCTGTATAGACATTGAATATAAGATGAGTATCAAGATTTAAATAATTGAATCTGAATATACATTTGAATGTTGAGATGTTGCATTAAGATTTGAATATTAAATAGTTAAGACGATGTGTTTTATCAACACTTGAATGTATAAAATTTGTCTTTCTTTTAAAAAATAAAATTGAATAAAATAGTAATTATTTAAATATTATAAAAAATTTATATGAAAATTGGTGATAATAATGACTAATGAAAGAGATTGTGTGTGTCGTGGTTGGTAGTAATGATTAACCGTGGTTGTTGATGATAGTGATTGATAATTATACGGGATGATATTAAGAGCTACTGATGGTGGTGAATGATGATCGTGATTAATGATACATATTGTTAACTAATAGTGACAATTAACGATAATGATGAGTGAATATAATAATAGTTGGTGCTAGTGATTGCAACTGATCAAAATTTGATTTTGGTTATTTGAGGTAGTGATTGTTATGGTTGGACTGAGGATGATAGGTTGTGGTGATTGTAATTATAGTGGGTAAAAAATAGATGGGGTAAGCAGTGAACTGTCATCTTTATACAAATTATTAAATAAATATTTTAATGATATTAAAACTTTTTATATATCTTAATTATATAAACCCATTAATTGATTATAAATAAGAAAAAATAACCGTCTTCAATAATTAAGATCGAGATGATTAATATTAACATTGAAAACAAATAGACTTAATGATTGAGAGCTGAATAATAGGCAGGAACCGCCAATGTCCTTTTGGCTGTTATAGTCTATTAATTTTGTGCTTAATTGTCTAATAGATTTTTGTTCATGACTAATATGCTGTCACGACCCGGATAGGGGCCTAGATGTGACATGGCGAAAGAGGACCCGAAGACCCTCGATCAATCCATCATTACACT
>JBCEWC010002255.1:0-35491 GCA_038996855.1 Solanum aculeatissimum
AATCAAGCAACAACAAGTAAGAGAGACGATAATATTTACAAATCGAGATATCAATATTGAGAAGAACAAATAATAAGATCATACACGACAGAGTAAATTAACATAGAGTCATATAATACCTAATTCAGTAAAATAAGAAATAATAGATAATAGAAGAACTGAAAACAAACCGGATTTGCGATCTATCGAAGATTAACATGCTTAATCAACTTAAACTTGACTGGAATTCATCCGATTAACTTCACCTGCGACAGTGAGAATGTTTTCCGGCAGTGATGGCTGTTGCATGACCGTTTTGGGGGTTGTCTGATGTTGTTATTGGTCGTATGGTGGAGATAGAGGAGAACAGAGGCAGCGCCGGCGGAGGCGGGGTTCGGGACTGGAGAAAAAGGGGTAGCCGGTGGGGCTGGCGGTTGTTTTCCGGCAGCAAGGGGGCTGCCGGTGGTGACTGGTGTCAGAGAAAGGAATGGCGGGGGCAGAGGAGAAAGAGAGGGGCGACAGTGGGGGAGGCATCGCAGGCGGCGCTGGTCACTGTTGGAGGGTGACGGCGACTGGTGACTGTGGTGGAGAGAGAGGGAGAGAAAGAGGATGATGGTGTGGGGAGAGGTGGAGGAGGCGACGATGGGGCTGGACAGAGGGGGCGACGGGGTCGCCGGGTTGTGAGGGTGAGGGGGTCGGGTTCGTGGCTGAAAGAGGAGCAGGGGAGGCCGCCGGTGGGGCTGGCGGCGGCGCTACTAGTGAGAGAGAGAGGTGGGAGAGAGAGAGAGTGAGGAGAGAATATGAAATGTTCTTTTAGGGTTTTGGGGATGTAAAAGATTAAAAAGGAAATCAAATTAAAAATAATAGGGACCGTTAGATTAAAATGATCGGACGACTGTGATTAATTCACAAACTATGGGGCGGATCTCGGGTCAAATGGGTCAACTCGGGTCTGGAAAAATGGGTTATTCGAATTTAAAGGTTGAAATTGAATTGAAAATTAAAATTAAGCCACAAAATTGAGTCAATTTAGGCTAGAGTTGAAAGGAATTGCACAAGAATTGGCTAGAATTGAAATAAATTTCAAGGAAATTGACTAGAATTGAAATACAATTGATAGAAAAGGCTACGAATTGAATAAATTGGGGTAAAGATGAATAGACCGTCACCTAATTAATATTTAAAAATACATGATATTTTGACAATAATCGTTATGTAAAGGAAATATGTTATATATTTTAAAATTATTACGTAAAGTATTAAATGTATTATTTATTTTAGAGTGCAAAATAATATAAAAAATATACAAATAATATTTAGAAAAATGTGAAATTAATGATAATAATAATATTAAAAATATTTGCTATTAAAATAATTATAATAATAAAACAAATGATAATAAAACTTATGTTAAAGGCGAAATATATTTATTATTTATTTTATTTTTCTTTTTGAAAGTATTTAAAATACGTAATTATAGGACAAAAATTTGAAATAGACTCATTTATTTTAAAAGTTTTAAAAATACCTATTTTAATTAAATGATGATCTAAAAAGGGTTGTAGGTCGGTCAAAATTGGGTGTCAACAGGGGGGTTTCCATCCTAATGCCCAGGGGTTTAATCAGGACTACTGGCGCCAAGGGCAAGGAAACCAAGGTCAGAACTTTGGTCGCAAGGCAACCTATAACAACAACAACAACAAGAATAGCTTCTATGATAAAAATAGAGGCTAAAAGAGAGATGTTGAGTGGGGTCGTAGAGATGGTTATTGAAGCGACACTTATGTCCCACCCCATAATCATGATACTGGTACAGGTTCGTCCAGGGTCGAGGAGATGTTCGAGAGATTGATGAAAAAGGTTGATGCACAGGATGAGACACTGAGGGGGATAAAGTCTGACATCTCCATTATTAACCAGAAGATAGAGTCTCACTCCATCACAATTAAGCAGCTCGAGCAACAGTTTGGCCAAATCTTGACCCAACTCAACCAGAACCAGAAGGGAACTCTGCCTAGCAACACTGTCCAAAACTCAAAGAATAAAGGACAGTGTATGGAAATCACAACTCGCAGTGGGAAGCAAACCACTGACCCTCCTATGCATGTAGATGATGATGAGGTTTGAGCTGAGGGTATTGTCGATGAGCAAGAAAAAACTGGAAATATTGGTGTTCGGACTGAGAAAAGCAATGCTGCACTAGCACTGTCAAAATACATTCCTCGTCCTCGTCCTCCCTTCCCACAAAGATTAAAGAAAAAGGAGGAGGAAGGTAAGTTCAAGCACTTCCTTTTTATGTTGAAGCAGCTGTCTATCAATATCCCATTAATCGAGGCACTAGAGAAGATGCCTGGGTACGCAAAGTTTATGAAGGACCTGGTGATAAAGAAGCGCACCGTGAGTCAGGAGCTCCAACATTGTAGTGCTATCTCTACACGGTCCTTAGTGCAGAAGAGAGAGGACCTCGGGGCTTTTACCATTCCCTGTACTATAGGGGATGTAGAGTTTGCAAGGGCATTGTGTGATCTCGGTGCCAGTATTAACTTAATACCCCTTGTGATCTTCAATAAGCTCGTCCTGGTAGCCCCTACACCGACTAGCATGCGACTTTTGATGGTTGACAGCATAGTGAAGAAGTCAGTGGGGATCTTGCACGATGTCCTCGTTAAGGCTGACAAGTTTATATTCCTCGTAGACTTCATGATCTTAGAGAGTGAAGTCGACTTTGACATCCCAATAATATTGGGATAGACCTTCATGGCCACTGGGTGAGCCCTAGTTGACATGGAGTTTGGCCTCCTCAAGTTCAGATTGAATGACGAAGAAGTCACCTTCAAAATCTGTAGATCAATGAAGAGGCCTGGCGAGCTTAAGATGGAGGTTTGGGCTATTGATGAAGTCTAAGTCATCACATAGCTCGCGTCATGCCGCAATGTCAAATCAAGTGCTTCTTGGGAGGCAACCCAAGATATTTTTGTAATAATTATAGTTTAGTGTTAATTTTTAGCTTTAGACTTTAGATTAGGCTAGTGTTTATATTTTGTAGACTATAAATTTTGGTCAATGGATTGGAATTATATAGGATAACAATGTATTTTTGTAGGTTTTTCCGGTACCAGATCATGCCGCCCATATTTTGGCTGAAAAGAGGTAGAAACTGGAGTTCACAACATGCTCTATGGGTCGTGCAACATTTCACAACCTGTGGACCATCTCATGAAAGTATCTAGTGAGAAAGAATAGATTGCATCCAGTTCACTAGCCAAACCCATGATTCGTATGTAGAACTACAGGTCTTGGATTGGGTTTGTGGACCCCAGGTAAGTTCCCAAAATTTGCCTAAGTTTCAAAGTCATCTACGAGACGTGTCATGAGTCATATTGTATCATACAACTTGTATCACGACTCTTAGATAGTAGCTTGGGGTGAAAGGGTTAAGGCTTTCATGAAACCCTAATTCACGGGCCGTAGAGCACTCTACAACCCATAATTGGGTTTTCGTAAAGCCAACACCCCTTTAATCAGAACTCGACCCGGTAAGGTTTAAATAGGGGTCAAAATTATTTTGACCCCTTTATTCACATAAACCAACACTGGGAAAACCCTCAAAACTCACCCTCATCACTTTTCGACATCCCTTCGGTCATCCCATATCATGTTTCTGGTAAAACTTTTGGCAACCCATAGAACCTAGGGTTCCGAGCCCTACTTCACTTCCCCATCAATCTCCACCTAATTGCGGTTCAAATTGGTGAGCCTACGATGTCTAAAACTTTCCCTATTGAATTGTGATTGTTTATCGAGTTTTGACTTGGGTTAGGGATGGGTTATCAGAGTTGGAATCAATTACTTTGCCTTAGGATGCTTGTCATAAATTGTGAATGTTAGATTAAAGTAAAAGTTGATGTCGAAAAGGGTGGGTATGTCAAATTATGTAATAGTGTGGCTTCTCGATCATGTCGATTAAATTGAAAATGCATTTACATGGCCCAGTAGTAATACACATGATGATGGGTAGTCGTAATGATTAAAATGCACTATCAATTATTTTGATGGGGTCGGGCATGCTTAAGGTTGATGAATTAGGTTAAATTTGTAAAATGGTGCATAAATCCTTGTGTATGTATGTTGAAATTGATAAAACTTGGTCGAGTCAACTCATAGATGAGGCTTTAAAAGAACTTGTAACACTAAAAATATTTACGAGGGTCTCCTACAACTCATGGATCAGTCCATGAATCATAATTGCCCATCATGGAAGGCTCCAGTGCTAATTATTTCTTGAGGCCTCATCATATGAGCATGGACTGATCCACGAGTCGTAGATGGGTCTCGTATGAGTTACCAGTATCTAACCTGAGTCAGGAATTACATCCATGACTCCATTTACGACTCATAGAGCATTCTATGAGTCGTGAATGGGTCTCGTGGATGCAAGTCCAGTGTGCCAAACAATAATCGTACACTGTCTTACGAAACCCCCCACCAGCCATAAAGTAGTCTAAGACTCGTAAGGAGGGTCTCATAAACCCAAATTCTTTCCAGTTCATTTCTAAATTTTTCTTGTGTTCTTGATTGCAAATCATAGAACTAACCCGTTTCGTGATTGTGTGTCTTGCAAGTACTATGGCCCCTAAATCTGAAAAAGAGGAGATTCGAACTATGAGGTCCCGCCTGTGAGACGAGGCCATAGATTTAGAGCATGTCCCCAAGGCTAGTGGCTCTGTAAATGAGCTTGGCATCCAACCAGACTCCGATGTAGAGCCATGCAAGACTCGGGAATCTTCTAGGCATGCTTCATAATAGTTATTGTGGTCTGCCCTCCCTAGTATAATGAGAGAGGTAATCGGGCTGGCAGTAGCATTCAGATGACCACCTCCGAGAGGGGGTCTAGATCTAGCTCTGAGGAGGGTTCAGACTCCTCACCATCTTCCAGCCCTCATACACTTGAGTCATCACTAGACACAACAGACATCAGGTGGTGTATGGATATGCAGAATAACGAGTGTGGCTGCCCCGCTCGTTCTATACTGACTAGAGGGCTTGATAGTGTCCCAGCGCTAGAGGGCACGATCGTACGATACAGATTCTAATGGGTGGCACAACCAGTGGGGAGGCACCCAGCGGTATTGGTGAGGGAGTTCTGTACCTCCTACGCCGCCACGATACATAGTACTCTTCCCAAAGGGAAGAAGCCCATCAACCAACCCAGTCTTGAGAAGGTTAGAATGCGGGGTCGGGTGGTCGACATATCAGTGGAGACTATCTGACGTATGCTATTTGTACCCGAGTTCATGACCCCTAATTTTCTAGCTGAGTTCGACCACAGAGTGGGGCAAGCTCGTGACTTAGAAGTCATGAGGGACCCAGAGCGTTGGGCGCATTTAATGAGATGAGTGGCTACCCATATTGCTGCACTTGGACAAGAGCCTGTTTGGGTAGTCTCACCTTCAGATTCTATTGTCAAGGCTTAGTTTAGCTTCCTCGCAAAATTTTGGTGGGCAGTGGTATACTCGAGGATCTCGCCTATAGTTGCAGATAACACTTTGATGCCAAAGAGAGCCATTTTGGTGGCCAACATCTTGGCTGACTATGCTATTAACTGGGTCATGCTGATCATAGAGCAGATACATGAGGTGACCCTGAAGAGGTCCATGACGATCCTCTTTCCATGCTTGATACACCGATTATGTATGACGACAAAGGTTCATGTTTTGCACCATGTGGATGTTATACTGACTGTGTAGCGCATACTGGACAACAACTTGATCAAGCCCGACGAGAATCTAGTTGCTATGTGTAGGACGTTGAGTCCGCATATCATACTTCCAGACTTACCTACCTCCGTGCCTACAACCGAGCTATCTAGTTTGACTACTGCACAGACCACAGAGGGGCCCCCACAGATGAAGGCTGCTGAGAGGAGCGACCCACTATTTCTATTGCTGCTGTCCCAGAGTCTGTATTTGCTACATCAGCACCTGACGGCATTGTATTTGTGTTGGCAATATTATTCCAAGCACTGACACAGAGACTGGCACACGATGAGTCACAGTTGGCTCAGCTTCTATAGTAGTTGCGGCCTTGGGTCTGCCAAGTTGTTTCAGAGGTGGAGAGCCGCTTGCAGGTGTTCACTACTACTTCTATTAGAGAGAGACTTGCACTGGTGGATGCCCGCATCAATGCTTTTGAGGAGCGGATCCAGATGAGCCTACGTACAGTGGCTCCTATTGATTTGTTGGCCATGCAAATGGAGGTTCAGCAGCTCTGAGCCGACATTGCTGCAACATTAGTTACTCCGTTAGGGTTCTCATCCACTATACTAGCTGCAAAACCATTGTTGATCTATTCGCTCCTGAGGAGCCCACACACATTTCCCTCAGGAAGTATCCCCGCACAGATGATGCAGATGCGGAGCGCCTTCGTGTTGAGTGGACAGAGGAGGAGGAGCTGAGGATCGCCCTGGCCAGATCTCGAGAGAAGGAGGAGGCCATATAGGAGCGTGCACACCAGTTGCTTAAAGGTGCGAGTTCCTCTTAGGTTGCTCCTACTATTGAGGAGTCCACCAGATCTCTAGAGGGTGGACAGAGTGAGCCATAGAGAGGCGCGTGAGCACCCAGGTATGTTCCTTTTGACCCCAGTTCCTTACATTTTAATCTCGTGCATTGAGGACAATGCACATTTTTTATGGGGTGTGGGTGGTTATATGGCCTCGGTGAAGTCTAAGTAACCCTAGCCTATAACTACCACGATTTTTGATATCCAAAGGATTTTCTTGTCTGTGTTCTTTTCTTACGGATTTTATTTTGTATTGAACTAGCATGTTTAGAATGTTTTAAGTAGCATGTGTAGTACATAGTATTGATATCCATGGCATAGTAAATTTTTATGTAAAAATGATACTCACCAAATTTTTGTTAGTTTGTTAGTGACCATGATTAGGCTATCCTGATAGTGTTTGTTCTGACAAGTGTGTGACTGTAATAAAATGCATAATCTGATTAGTTTTGTAAACATGTAAAGTAGTGCCATGAGCTAGTGAGCGAAATTGCATGATTCGCTATTGTACTATAATTCAGAACTTTCCCTGTTACTTAGGATTTAGACTTTAGGTTAGTTGGCTAAGAAAGGATCTTTGGCCATTGTTCTAATTGAGCCCACTTAGCTTAAATAACCAACCAAAGATGTTGATTATCCCTTGGTCCCTATTTTGAGCCTAACATTGACCCTATTCTTTGTAAACACCTAATAACCTAAACCTTAATAAATGATAAATCCCAAGTTTGGTCCTAGTCTTTCCTTGAACACTGTGAACCTCAAATCAGGCTAAAAGCTTAAGTTAAGGGTGACTACCCAACAAGTGGCCCTGGTTCGAAGGTTAGATATTGTGCACCTCAGTTTAGGCCAAAAGCCTAAATTGAGGGTGACTGGTATAAGAGGAAGTCATAAAGAAAAGGGAAAAATGCTTAGTGATACAAAGAAAGGAAGAAAAAGAGTAAAAAGGGTGCAAAACAAATGATTAATTTGCCAAACTTCAAAATAATGTACATAAATAAGGACAAACTGCTAAAAAAAGAAGAAAAACAACCCTTAGACAATTGAAAACAATTGAAAAAAGGGAAAGGGAAAGAAGAAAAGAGCAGTGATAGGTTGGTAGGGAGAAAGTGGTAAATAATGCAGTATCAATGAGGGTCGCAATCACTACGTATCCAGGTAATCATTCCAAAGCCCCCAGAGCCTACATTACAAGCTTGAAAAATCCTACAGTGATCCTAGTTCAACTAGTTGACAGGTCATAAGTCTAGAGTATAGGCGCAAGCATATGGTTTGTGAGAGTGAGTGTTTTGATACAGTCCCAATGAACTTAAACTGAAAATATCACCCAAAGTGTTGAAGGGACTTTTTTCTATGAGGGAACTTACATTGCTTCATTATACTTGACTAATTCAGTGATATGTTGCTTATTTATGATTGCATGGCTTGTCATAGTTGCACTACTGGAATTTAATAGTCTGCATTGGATCACTAGATAACTAACTGATATGTGTTTTGAGAAGAATTAGGTATTTATGGAGGTTTTGATGTATACGGTGCCGTTGGATTGATTTATGTCTCTGTACTGCTTAAGTAGATTGAGTCCTTCACTTGAGGACAAACAACAATCTTAAGTTGAGGGTGTTGATGTGCTTCCAAAATACAACACTTTAAATGCTTGAAACTTGAGATTTTGTGCGTTCTCAAAGCGATGTTAGTAGATTTGATGTTTATTTTTACAGGATTTCAGTGTTGGCATGGTTCTGAGCTTGAAATGTAGTTTCTGCACCAATTTGGCAGTTTACGAGACCCTCTATGGATCGTGGGTCATTCCACGAGTCATAGAGAGGGTTTTGTTTTTTCTTCCAGTAAGGGATTGCAAAGTGAGTTCCACTCTACGAGACAAGAGCATGAGTCGTAGACCAACATACGGGTCGTAGAGTGAGGTCGTGAACTGAAAAAGCAGAAAGTACAAAGTTTCTAAAAGTGGCTCAGACGACACCCTTCACGGGTTGAGAAAGACTTCATGACTCATGAAGGAGGTTTCGTGCAAAGTTCCAGTAGCTTCAACAACATTCCACGAGACCCCAACTCACGAGTCGTGAACTGTCCTACTAGCTGTAAAGTATGTTCATGACCAGTGCTGACACAGTTGAACTATTTCATTTTGGCTTTGTATTTTTAGTACTATAATTAGCTTTTTTAGGTTTTTTATCAGATATAGTTCATAGTTAGAGAGAGTTAGAATGTTTGAAGTCTTTAGATTAACGAAACATTGCTTACATATTTGTGAACATCTTTTGTGATTTTTATCAATTCAAGTTTGCAATTTCATTGAGATTCTGGATTTTGTTCATCAGTTCTTGTTGCATAAGTTATTTAATTATGTATTCTTCTTACACGATTTCTAATCAAATAGCAAGGATGTGTGGCTAAGTCCACAACAAGGATTATGAGAACCATGACGAACTAGTTAAGATAAAATTGGATTACTAGTAATTTCTTGAATGGTATTTAGGACGTATTAATTATCTTCTTCAATTTAACTGAATTTTAATGGAGGCCTACTTTAAAACTCACCTAGTATCCCCTGCCCGATCAAGGAGGTGACGAATAGGAAAAGAAGTAATTAACAGAGGTTCATTGACTATTTCTCAACTAATTAGGCTACTTGGGGTAGTAGTTTTGGTTTGGAATAAAAAATAAGGGTTAGTAATGTCACATCACAGAGACCGATCCAGTAATATGATGAAATTCACCTAGATGCCCGATCAAGGATTTAGGAGGACCTAACTTTCTGTCTTGCACCTACACACCAAACAAGAGTTGCAAGTATTCGAAAATACTTAGTTAGGAAGTCATGGGGAACATGTCACCCTAGTTAGTTTCTCTTCTGGTTATAAACAATCTGCTATTGTAGTTTAGAATTTACTTTCATTGCAAATTCCCTCTTT
Source organism: Solanum aculeatissimum (assembly GCA_038996855.1). Taxonomy (NCBI): domain Eukaryota; kingdom Viridiplantae; phylum Streptophyta; class Magnoliopsida; order Solanales; family Solanaceae; genus Solanum; species Solanum aculeatissimum. The sequence goes on from JBCEWC010002255.1 coordinate 9,468, forward strand.
TTTATTTTAATCATTTTTATTTTCTCTGTTTCTGGGAGATATTAAAGTACATCTAGTCAAGTCACAGAAAATGTGCTAATCCGTGGTCTACCATATTCCTTGTGAGATCGATCCTAAGCAATTTTAGGTTAAATACTTGAGTACGACCGCTTCAAAACCTCTTGAGTAGGGGTGTATGCTAAGCGTAAGCGCGGAGTCGAGAGAAAGACGTGATTTTGATTTTGAGGAGAAAGAATTTTGTGAAAAAAGATCTAAGGGGTTTCATGATCCATTATTAAAGGATATGTATTACAAAGAAAGCACGAAGGATATTACAAGCACGAGTTTAAAATTTCATGTAAAAAAAGCTTCTAAGTAAATGGGAAAAATAGTTGAAGTTGCTAAATCTCCTAAGAAAGGAGAGAGAAAACTTGAAGTTCCTATTTCACGCCCTTCATTACCAAAGGTTAATTTTTGATATCACAATGTATCATAACCGTTTATGTTATTGTATGATACATGATCTAGAAAGTATCATACAATTTTGTTCATTTGTTTGTCATTTATATTTTTTTGCTTGATTTTGTAATGTTTGAGAGAATGACACACATAACTTTGTATCAAGTATACCCCACGATCACTATATTTGTACATACTTGTACAAATTATGTTTGATTATTCTCTTGATTCATTGAGCTCTTTGTTTATTTTTATTTTTCATGTATCAACATACGATAAATACCACATTGTATCACGTACACCACAAGGATCACTATTTTTTGTTCATTCTATTTTTGTACAATTTTTTTTTATCATTCTTCTATGTTTTATCATTTTATCTCATGTATCAATATATGATACACATAATATTGTATCACGTACACCTTAAGGATCACTGTCTTTCTAAAACTATTTTTCATTATTCTGTTGATTCACTGAACTCTTTGTTATTTTTATTTATCATGTATCAACATATGATACACGTCATATTGTATCACGTACACCTATAAGAAAAATTATTTTTTGCTCATTCTATTTTTTGTACCATTCTTTCTATATTTTAGTATGTTTATCTCATGTATCAATATATGATACATATCATATTGTATCAGATACACATTAAGGATCACTGTCTTTTTGCTCATTCTATTTATACAAAGAATTTGTATCAATCTTCTATGTTTTAGTATGTTATCTTATGAAATTTATATCAAGTATCACTAGATCATTAAGTATCAACAAATTGATAGTTGTAACATTTATAGTTTTTTATTTTCGATACATGGTACATATTAGGTTTGCACCATTAATACATAGTTATTATATATTGTATGAATGAGTTGATTAGTGTATCATTACAGTTTTGTGACACTGACACATGATACTTTTAAAGTTTGTATCATGTATAACTAATGATCACTTCATGTCTTGGGTATCATGTATCAATATATCATTCTATATGAATTATTATATCACTGTAGCATCACTGCCGCTAATGCAATCATTTTTTTCTTCTTATGCAGGGAACTAATTATGTGATCAAAAAGATTCCAAAGCACCCTTAGAGGTTTGTTTGATAATACAATTCAAGTTTTGTTGGTGATTTGAAAAATTCATTGGAGACGAAGGAATTGTGTTATTCCATCAAATAATTTTTTGTCCTTATCTACAAATGCAAATGTGCAACTTTCAAGGACAAATTACAAAGTGTCTTCTCTTATTGAAAATAAACAATCCTGATGAGTTGCACATTCGTCACGACAAGGAAACAATTCTTAAGTTTTCACTTAAAGAATTTTCTCTTATTACTGGGTTGAAATACAAAGACAATGTTGTTGACTTTCGATACGATGACTCTAATCGCAGTACACACTTGCAAAAAGAACTTTTCTGAGACATTTAATGGAGTTAGTAAGGATCTCTTGGTTCAACATTTTCGAATGAGGGACTGGGACAACACGAAAGATGTTGTGCAGATGGCCATATTGTACTTTACCCATACTTTAATTTTTTCTCAGGTTGATCATGCATCCATATCTGTTGATAATTTTAGAATGGTTAAAGATGACCAATATGAGTTTTATCTGTGGGGACTCATTACTTTAAACAAGTTGATGAAGAGTTTCAGGCAAGAATATAGAGTTGCCAAAAAAATTTATTGTTTAGAAGGTATGTCGTACGTAGTCAACGTTTGGATGTATGAATGTGCTTCCGAAGTTGATGATGAGATTGATGTTAAGGTTGAGAGTCATATTTCCATAATTTTGAATTAGAAAGTCACTGGATTAAACCCCAAATATGAGACCTTTATGGCCACTATATTTAGCAAGGTAACATTCATTTTTATATTAGTTTAGTTATTTTATGTGTTTTGCATTGCTCTGGTTGTTTGCTTAAACACTCTTGTGTTTATGTGTTATGATGTTATTATTTGTTATTTCAATGCTAGTTTTTTGGATATATAAAGTGTAAACAATGTATCAATCATTTTTGTATCATGTATACAAGTGTTATATTTTTTGGTCTCATTTTTGTGCTTTTAAGATTTGATTCATGATACTTCTTTATGTAGTTGCAACACATGATTCTATGTATCATCATGTTCTATATATCATCAGTGTTTCTATCAATTGTTTTTGTATCATGTATACAAGTGTTATATTTTTTGTTTCATTCCGTGCTTTTAAGATGTGATTCATGATATTTCTTACTTAGGTGCAACACATGATTCTGTGTATCATCAGTGTTCTATCAATCATTTTTGTATCATGTATACAAGTGTTATATTTTTTTATTTCATTCTGTGCTTTTAAGATGTGATTCATGATACTTATTACTCCCCCGTTCATCTTTACTAGACCCCTATACTATTTTAGGATGTCCAACAATACTTATCCAGTTTATGAAATGAAAAGATAATTTTACACTTAGTTCCTAATTTACCCTTGTCATTAATTATAGTTATTTTTCTATTATATTTTTCAATACACTGTATTAATTATATTCAAAGGGTGATTTGGTAAAATTACCCCTATCATTTATTACTTCTTAATCCCTATGCTAAGTCAATAGGGGCCAAGTAAAGATGGACAAAGGGAGTACTTAGTTGTAACACATGATTCTGTGTATCATCAGTGTTCTATATATCATTGTAACTTATAAAAATTTTCAAACACAATAGTTTGTGTGATATGATATTCAATGAATGATACATTTTAATTTACATATTTTTTCTGATAGAATGCATGCAAAAATATTTTTTTGATAACTGAAGAGTTGACAGCGCTTGATCTACTCTAGTTTGAAGGTAGTTCACCTCATAAAGTTTCCTCCTCTTCCATTCCGTCTTTCATTTCTTCTTCTAGAAATTTGAAGTCCAAGCAATTTGATGCGAATGAACTAACTGATTTTGAAGATTTTAGTACCGAACCACCTAAACACCTCATAAGGAGGTCAACTAATACATCTTCTCCATCCCCTCCCAAAAAAATGTGTGTTTTTCAGTCCAAGAAAATAACTAAAGTAGGAGTGTTTAAGCAGAAATAATCATAGCATGTGCAACGAATAATAAAACAATCATTGTCAATCGCAGCTACATTTGATTCCTCCCAGCTTCCATCCAACATGACTCAACTTTTTGTCAAATCAAAAATAAGAGAAACTAGGAGATACCTTAAGAAATATGTAAGTATTGACTATTTTATGATATTGTTATTATTATTTTATATATAAATTATGCAAAATCAACAATTTTCCCTTCTTTTAAAAAAATTTCAAGGTTGACACAAAGTTTGATTATCTTGAGAATTTAATCAAATCAAACCACAAAGAGATTTTGGAAGCAATTCCAAAGGAAGCCCACACCCCACAGAAGGTATTCACTTTTTCTTAAATATTTACATTTCTACATTGTTAGTAACTTTATTCTTTTCTATTTTATCTAGTTGAACTATATGGATGGGCTAGACAGGGCATGCCCTATTCTTGAACAACAGATGTTGTTCACAGTAATGGAAGCATCAAATAATGATTTAAAGAACACTGATCCTCAGAAAATACCACACACTGTTCATGAACCTTTTCAGGTATACCTATATTATAAGATGTATGATGCACCATATCTCATGTATCACATATTACATTGACACATTTAAATCTAAACTTCAAAATAACTATTCGATCCATTTAGGTTAATGTATCACTAACAGATACAGAGATCATGCATGTTGTGAAATCACACCCTATAATTGTTGAAGAAGATGAAGATCCTCAGGTACCATCTGATTTGATACATGCATTAATTTGCATGCAAAATTGAGGACAAATAAATTTATACACACTTTCTATGTACATATAGGTTGTTGAAGCGGTGGACAATACTAATGACAGGCATGATGAAGTAGTAGTCATTTTAGAGGTCAGGTTGGATGAACCACTCATCAACAAAGAAGTTCCTTCCCATGAACCAATCATCAACAATAAAGATGTATCAAAGGTCATAGAAATATCTAATACACCACAGAATGTTAGTTTGGTATTTAAACACCTTTGTAATTTCTTAATAATTTGTGTTCATGTACATATACATTGTTTATTATTTTATTTTTATACATTTTTATAGATTAAGCATTTTTGATCTATGCAAATTGAGGAAAATTTCAAAGGATCATCTATCATTGAAGATGTTTTGGCAAAATCAACTTCTGTAGTAGTCGATGTGCCCACAATGCAAGAAGGTTCTCCGGTCAAAGTAAATTTTTAACTAGAATTATCTTTAGGATTCATTATTGTACATGACACAATATATACATGTATTAACAAATATGTTTTTGTCTCTTTTAATAAAATATGCCTAATATTTTTTGGAACATTTGATTACTATATGTCTCTTGTTTCCTGTATTTGTACGTCTAAGTTTATATTTCTATCATGTATCTATAATGCCTTTGTACCATGAATTTACACATTAATTATTGTAGCATGATTGTTTATTATATATGATACATTATACGTGTATTATCAAAATAATTTTCTATTAACAAATAATGCATTGTATCATAAATTTTTTGATTAATTATTGTAGCACGATTATTATGTCTTTCGTATCATGTATCTCACCCCTTTATTTTTGTGCTTCTCTAACTGGATACATCAAATATAGGATGATGCATCACATGAATCACCTTACTCTCAAAAGATGTCACAGTGCACCATGAAAAATCTTATACATCTCACCATGATTCATTGGTATATCTACATATTCTTTAATAAATCCATCAGTATATAATCTCATACATAAGACATCTACATTTATATACATACTTACAACACATTTTTATTTTTTATCTATAGATTGAAGAGATACCACAAAAATTACAAGTCATTGTCCCTGTTATGTAAAGCCAACAATTATGGAAACCAAAGATGCTCCAATGGAAGAAGTCCAAACAAGTGAAGAGAAGGTAATTTATAAACTTCTATTATTATACTTTCCTTATACTTTGTAGCTACCTAACATTATACATTACACTTAGGTTGAAGCATTATCTGCAAATATTGTTGAAGATCAAGTGATACCTGATGCATTACAACACGATATATCGATAATTCGTTAGATGTTTTATTCACTCGATTAATTACATCACTTATTACCCTATTCAACTAATATGTATTATATAGGATTCAACAACATCAACACCAATTTCCAATGACACTCAACAACAACTAGATGCAATTGTAGCTGCAGTTTACGAGAGCCAGATACCACTGTTTGCACAATCAATTAATCCTATGTTTGCACAACTAATCAATGCGGTAAATCCCCAGCAAGTACCAGTTCATCAGGGTCTCGATACAAATACACCAGCCTCACGTAGCAAAATGTCTTCAAAATTATGTAGTCACCTTATCTAATAAAATTTGGATCTAGTGACAAGGGAAAGAGGAATGCAACATTTGATAATCACCTAACACATCCTTTTAAAGATTTTGATATTTTTTACCAACGTCCATCCGAAATAATCACTGCTTATTCTCAATGGATTGATAAAGAACTACCAAGAACACATGCAAACAAGTGAGTCCCAACTTTTACTATGCATTATTGATAACTTTAAATAAATCACATATTTTGTATCATAGTTACTATACTCATAGTTTGAGTTAAACTTCATTGACAACAGAAAATCGAAAGACGAGCATTATTATGTTAAATGTTTATCATTTGTATTCGAAAAGATGAATTTTGTTGTTGCATTTTCCTGAGACAAGAATTGATTTTATTTGATGTCTCAGCCAAATAGATGTTTGAATGGCGAGGTTAGTGTGTGTCTTTCATGCAATTTTGATGTTTTTTATTTTTTGTATTATATGCAATTTTGCAATAATCACGTGTTCTTTGTATCATGCACAAAAACATCCATACATACGTGAATGTAGCAAAAAAAATTCTAAATTCCTGATTTTTTTTACATCACTGATGATGTTTATCATATATCTCCCGTATCATGAATTATAGTTTTACCTTTTTTTCCTGTATCATATATCACATATCTCTTGTATCATGCATTATTCGTCATAATAAGTTCTTTTTTTATTTTTTTGGATACATACCTGAACGTAGGACTAGATAAATTTACTATCTTTTGATACCTTTGTATCATATATCAAACTACCTTATTTGAATACTGTCATGCCCCGGGAGGGTACCCTTGGTGTGGCCGACACTCGAAGAACCATTTCTAATTCCCCAAGAGAATCACTTGGCTTCATCATCACATCATACTCAACCGCGGAAGAATACTTAAATAAAAGTCAAGAAATAAATCAACTAACTAAATCCTCTCATAATAAATGTTTTCAATGAACAAGGTTTGAAAAATATATAACAATCAACAACCTCTACTCAATATCTATGAAGCTTCTATCTCTAAGAATCTAGATTGTGCCAATGATAGGTTCATGGCTATCTCAAATAAATAATAAAAGTACTAAACTCAAGGGAAGAAAGATAAGTGAGGTATCCTCTGAATGTAGGGGAGGACTCACCAATCAGTTGAATGTGATAATATCCTTAAAGAAGCACTTGTTGATGACCTCTAATACCTGTCTCTACATCATAACATGATACAATCCAAATGAACATCAGTACATTGAATATACCAGTATGTAAAATAGCTGAAAAGGAAAGGACATTTTCAAAGATACTCACGTCTAATAACTCAACTCAAACTCAACTTGACTCAACTCAACTCAGTAAATCATGCAAATTTAAGAATAAAGTCATGCTTTGAAAGTAAACTCAATAATATGTAATTCACGCCAAGTCATCCAATTTGAATAGAAAAATAATGCTCCTAAAAGAAACTCTAGCATGCAACTCAATCAAATCAGTTATGCAAAATTAGAGAGTTTCTCTAACTGAAAATACTTACACCACCATAGTTGGTGATGCACAACGAAAAGAGACATCTTTGTTCACTTGTATATTACTTTCCAAGGTAAGGACACTCAATTTTGCCTTTGGATCCTCAAGCCTTGTCCATCTTTTTAGAATAGAGTCGACAAATTTAACTGTACGACTATTCTACGGGGGCAACGTAGTTATCGGGTGTTCTCCTCTTACCCAACTCGGTGTTTAATACTACTCCCAAAATATTCTCTTTAAAAGCCTCATTTAAACTCATATCAATCGTTTAAACTCGATGGTCAATTTCATCAAAACTCATTAAAACATGTCTCATCTCATTAAGAATTTTCCTCAACTCATTATTTATGCTCAAAGCTTATGTTCATGCAAACTCAATAAAATATGTTCAAAAATCATCTTTGTTAAACATACAAAATGACCATAAATCTCAATTTAAAATAATGCATAAAATCGAATATAGTCCTCAATTAGAGTTCACGTGAATGAAGATATGAACATGCATCCAATCAAGTACCCAACTCATGAAGATCATTAATACACTTTTTTGTACAAAAAACGCAATAGGACAATAAATATCTCAAGAATTCAATTCAAAAATTAGAGTAAGACTCTACTTGAACTCAATTACAAGAAATCAACATGTCGGGCGCGTGGAGGAACTCAATCCAACACTATGAGTAGTCTTACATACCTTGGAGATTTGAATTTCTGGACTAGCTTGGAAGAACTCACAAGATTAGGGGTGGCAATTGGGCGAGTTGGGTCAAATTTGAGCGGGTTATAATGGGTAAAGACAACAAACGGGTAAAGACCCAATCAACCCAAATTTGCTTGGGTCAAAATGGGTTGGGTCAAAACGGGTTGAGTAACGAGTTATAAAGTGGGTCAAGAACCAACCCAACCCAAGTTTTACTTATTTTATTTTTTCTTTTTCAATATTTTAGTACTTAATTAAATTATATTTTTTCTTTATTATGGCTATATATAACATATCAAATTACAAAAAGTGTTATAAAATATTTTAACAAGATCTCTCTCATCAATTTTGGTTGCATATCAACACAATTCTAAATGGGTTGAAATGAGTTGGGTTGATCTAATAAATAGGCGAGTTATTAACCCATTCAAATTTCAACGATTGGGCAGGTTGAATGAGTTGGGCTTAATTTTTTCACCCCTACACAAGATTCTCTTAAAACTCTAGTTTTCTCCTCTTCTGCGCTCAAAATTTCCTCTTAGTCAGAACGTAATAATGACTTAGGAATGGGTTTAGGAATCCTCTTTAGACAAAAAAAAAATAACCTATATTGGTCATGGATTAGGTCTAGGAGGGATGGAGAAAAATTATGAAATGCCCCTACAAAAATTAAAAATTTTGAACTTCGGTGGAACAGGTCAGTGAACCAGGTCCGTGATATGGACCTATCACATACATGTTCATTTTTTTCCAAAATGTTTTTTATCAATTTTCTAATCCCATAGAAAATATTAGAACTAGGATTAAGTTCAAATCCACGATCAGTACGCGATGCGGACTTGTCACACTTTTTTGGAATTGCATCTTTGCCCCAAAAAATTATCTTTTGATCCAATTGCTCTAAAATTCAACCAAGATCATTTTCCTAGATAATTTTTCATACTGATCATGATTCCGGCCTCGGATATGCCAAACAAATTTGGAAATATGCATTATGCAAGCATCTTTCATAGAGGGGTATTTTTATAATTTTACAGGGTGTAACATTATCTCCCCCTTGGGATCATTCGTCCTTGAATAATAAGTACACTAGGAGATTTCTAAAGGCATGTATACAATCAAAAACTCAATTACTCAAATCCTCTAACTCAAGGGTGAAGATCGACTTAAGGATAGAAAACTCAACTCATAAGAGGATATCATTGTTTGAAGCTTATAACTCTCATTGAAGCTAAGTCTTAGTGCATACTCTTATCATGATCAAGACTAACTCAAAGTCACCATGTTCTACCCATAATTTGATCATATTCCCACAATTTATCCCGTAAGATTCTTGTTCAATACCTTAGACATTCTCACTATCAGGTACGAATGGAACATTGAAACTCAAACAATTTGAATCATTCAAACACCTCAACAATCAGTTATTCAAACTCAAGAAGGAAGTCATCAACTATAATCGAGAATGGGACCATTATGATACATAAGACTCTATGGATAACTCTCAATCTTAGTACCTCATCTCAACTACACTCCTTTTTATGGCACTACACTCCATCAATTGAATCTTAAAGCTCCTATTCAAATCTCCGCCTAACCACATCCTCTTATTCCGTTCAAGCCTAATTCTAAGTCTCAAAGTACTATTTCCAAGATGATCATATTCATACAGAGCTAATCCTCAAAACTTAATCTCTATACCTTTACGACAACTTTCATTAAAAGAATACTACTCCTTCTCACTACTCTAACACATCTACTTGGAACACTTATTCGAAAGTCATCGATATCCTTCTCCAATTACTCATATAATGAAATTCACACATTAACGTCTATCACTCTAACCACTTTAACTATATCTAAGATTTATCAATCCTACTTAGCACTTCTACCTCCATCATTGAATGATCTCAAACTCAAAGACACACCAACATACTCTTTCTTAGAGACACTCTAATCTACTCTTTCCTATCTATTGCACATCATAAGGTCTCATCCCTCTCTTCCTCCACATCCATAACCTTAATAAAAGGAAGACATCATAATTATCACATCAAAGAACATCCACTCTCACTCATCAGTAATAACTCATCTCCTATCATCAATATCGCTATCACAACTAGAAAGAAAGATCATTGGAAGGGCTTAGAGTGAAAGATCATAAGCACAATATATTCAAAAAAAAATGATCTGAAAGCATCCATAATGTGATATAATCTCATTAGCATTTTTGGGAACTCTCATGCATTTATAGAATCAAACATTCTGTGAAACTCAAGTCATATCTCGTATGACAGAAGGTTGGAAACTTTGAGATTCATGAGATAAAAGTATAATTGTCACTCCTCATCCTCAGAACTCAACATGAATGTGAATCAACATCAGGTACATGGGTCTAGGTCATAGGCATGGTTCTCATACATAAGACAGAAATAGAGTATCACCTTAATTGAGCTATACAGAATATAAGAGATAGAAAAGCATCAATGTCTCATCCTAATCAACTTATCACAATCGAAATCTCAAAATTCACTTTAGTTTATTAACTCCTCATCTCCCTTTTATCTCAAAGGTCCACTCCATAAGTCTGCAATCCAATTCTCTTTACTAAGCTATAAGTGTAGCTCTCCACATGATTTAGGGCATCACTATCCACAAGAGCATCTTAAACTCTTCTATTATACTATACTCAAAGGTATAAAATCACTATTAGAAATTTCTTTTAAGATACTACTCTTAACTTCCTTCCAGTTCTATGGGCATCTTTCTATACTTACTACTCTTATTAATACATAATGACTTTCTACACACTTATAATCTAACCTCTGTATTTAGTCTGCTAACATTCAACTTTTAAACTCCAATATATTTGACTGAAGAAGTCTTGGATTACAAGGTAAAATTCATCATCATTTATATATAAATCCCTATCGACCTAATTACTAAGGGTGACAAAGAATTCTTACATCAGCTTACTCAATATTGAGAACTCAAATATCCTATCTAGGTTCTCATAGCAAGTCATAATTTAGAATTTCACACAACTTTACACTATTATGAATATACATCTTAAGCCTCTTCTTATCTAGTATTTCATCCTCAATTTACTATCTCCATCTAAGGGGTACCTCTACCATACTGGTAGTATCACGTTCCTTGTAAGTCAACATCTTAACGTTGAACACATACTACATAATGACTCTTAGAGAAAATCTCCAACTAAGACTATCATTGTCAGAGTTCTATCTTCTTCTTCACGTCGCCCCTCAAAATTCAAGCTAAGGGCGTAGTGCTAACATGCACATCACATACTTCCCTCATATTATACCAACTTATAACTATTAGGTAATAGTTTAGGAACATAAGTCTACTAAAATTTTATAGTGAATACTCGATCAACACATCCCTTCTTCATAACTTAAGTACCATTTACGCATTCACTATACCTCATTATCTAGCTAAGCTCATAACTCTATGAATCTCATGGGGCTCTCACTTCAAAGTTATAAGCCTAGTTTAGATCTATCACATTGAAAGCACTTTATTCCCCTATTCAATACCTATATTTCTCCCCCACTAATACTATGACACATTAACATAAACCTCTTCCTAGGTTGAGCACACTCGAACTCATCCTAACAATAACTCTTTCTCTATACCTCATCCTGAAAATCAAATGGTACTTGCTACTCTTTTGTCAAAACTTATAGGAATCAAATCATCACCACATTACTTAGCTAATGGACACATAACTCTAGTTACAATCCTCAATCAACCATCACTCTCACTAGCTGGTCTCCTCCTCTCTATCGTCGTTCTTCTAGCTCTAGGATGACAATTCTACTTATGGTTCATAAGACCTCAAATCACATTCTTAGGTGGCAACATTAGACTTTTAAAGTCATAGGTTTCCCTCTCACAGATAACATTCAAAGCAAGTTTATGATAAGCGAGCTTGGGGTGCATCTTGATTAGCTCAACTAAGTCAACCATGGTATCTCTGTTATAGATTTGCACAGAACAATCTCTATAGACCCTCTCAACTAGAATAGTATCACTAATTAGAATATATACACGGAAAGGTTTAGGAAGACACTCAGAGGTTTTGTCAAATCTACTAGCCACATAAGGGGACACAACCAATGGGAGAGCACCAGGATCCATCAACACATAACAATCAAGAGTAAGGACTCAAATCATGCCCATCACAACATCCTAGAGTATTCTTCTGATCTGGGTGACCGCCATGGCACACAACTGGTCTATGGCCTCGCTTGTGCCAGAAGTAACACCTCTCTGATTTTCTCTAACTCGTGGTATCGGTGTAAAGGGTAGAGCTTTGTTGGCCCACATCAGAAAATTCCTCTAAAAGTGACCCTTCTGGCCACACTTATAGTAGTCATTGGTGCCCATTTGACACACCCCTAAATGAAGTTTTCCACACTCTCTATGGTGGCTTTCCTTTATGACCTTGAGCCACACTTCCTCACAATAGAGGGTTCTGAACCCTGAAAGGTTGGTTCCTCCTTGGCCTCAAATTATATCTATTATTAGATATAGATGCATTCATTAGTGGTGACACATAACTCAAGGGTCTCTGCAAAAAGGAGAGTATGTCTTCATTTCCTTGCTTATGTTGACTATGCTCATGTCCTACTAACTTAGTCTTTTTGCTCCAAGGTTCTTCCATCTCATTCTCCTTGTTCTCTTCTATCCATCGAGCATGTGCATCAAGCTAAGTAGTAGGCTCAAGCTCCTTGGTGCTGACGCCATTTCTCGAGTCCACAATGCATTTGGAAGGCATGGTCTACAGATGTTTAATACATAATTTGGAAGAGTGATTTTCTAAAGTTTAACTCTGAACCACGAATAAGAATAAGAGAGAAGTGTAATAATTCCTAATGTCCTATAGCCTCCTGCTTATAAGGTGTGGTGTACAACACACCCATAAACAAGACTCTACTAGACACAACTTCATAGACTCCCTAGGACACTTGAACTCTGTGCTCTGATACCAAGTTTGTCACGCCCTATGAGGGTACCCTTGATGTGGTCGACACTTGAAGAACCATTGTTAATTCCCCATGAGAACCACCTGGCCTCATTATCATATCATACTCAATATCGAAAGAATACTTAAATAAAAGTCAAGAAATAGATCAACTAACTAAATCCTCTTATAATAAATATTTCCAATGAACAAGGTTTGGAAAATAAATATGAGTCAACAATCTCTACTCAATGTGTATGAAGTATCTATCTCTAAGCATCTAGATGGTGCCAATGATAGGTTCATGGATATCTCAAATCAACAATAAAAGTACTAAACTCAAGAAAAGAAAGATAAGTGGGGTATCCTCCAAATGTAGGGGAAGACTCACCAACAAGTTGAATGCGATAAGATCCTCAACGAAGCGCCTGTTGATGACCTCTAATACCTATCTCTACATCATAAAATGATGCAGTCCAAATGGATATCAGTATATTGAATATACTGGTATGTAAAATAGATGGAAAGGAAAGGACATAATCAAAGATACTCACAACAAGTAACTCAACTCAAACTAAACTCAATTCAACTCAGTAAATCATGAAAATTTAAGAATAAAGTCATACTTTGAAAGTAAACTCAATAATATATAACTCACGCAAAATTATCCAATTTAAATAGTAAAATAATGCTCCTAAAAGAAACTCTAACATGCAACTCAGTCAAATTAGTTATGCAAAATTAGGGAGTTTCTCTAACCGACAATACTTACACCACCATAGTTGGTGATACACAATGAAACGAGACGTCATTGTTTGCCCATCCATTACTTTCCAAGGTAAGGACACTCAACTCTCCCTTTAAATCCTCAAGTCTTGTCCATCTTATGGGATGAGAGTCGTCAGAGTTAACTATACGACTATCCTACGCGAGCAACATAGTTATGGGGTGTTCTCCTCTTACCCAACTCGATGCTCAATACTACTCCTAAAATATTCTCTTTAAAAGCCTCATTTAAACTCATCTCAATCGTTTAAATTTGATGCTCAACTTTATCAAAACTCACTAAAACATGCCTCATCCTATTAAGACTCTTCCTCAACTTATTATTTCTGCTCAAAACTCATGTTCATGCAAACTCAATAAAATATATTCAAAAATCATCTTTGTTAAACATACAAAATGACTATAAATCTCAATTTAAAATAATACATAAAATCAAATATATTCCTCAATTAGGGTCCATGTGAATGAAGACATGAACATGCATTCAATCAAGTACCCAACTCATGAAGATAATTAACACACTTTTATGTACAATAAACTCAATAGGACAATTGACAACTCAAGAATTAGGGTAAAACTCTACTCGAACTCAATTACAAGAAATCAATATGTGGGGTGCATGGATGAACTAAATCCAATGCTATGAGTAGCCTTACATACCTGGGAGATTTAAATTTTTTGGACTAGCTTGGAAGAACTCACAAGATTCTCTTGAAACTCTAGATTTCTCCTCTTCTTCGTTCAAAGTTTCCTCTTAGTCAAACCGTAATAATGACTTAGAAATGGATTTATGAATCCTTTTAAGACCAAAAATGACCTATATTGCTCATGGATTAGGTTTAGGAGGAGTGGAGAAAAGTCTGGAATGCACCTCAAAAAAATTAAAAAATTTAAACTTCGGTGGAACAAGTCGGTGAATCAGGTCTGTGACGTGGACCTATCGTGTATATGTTTATTTTTTCAAATAATTTCTGATTAATTTTTTAATCCCGTAGAAAATATTAGAATTAGGATTAAGTTCAAATTTGCAACTAGTCCGCGACGCAGACTTGTCACACACTTTTCTGAAATTACATATTTGCCCCAAAAAATTATCTTTTGATCCGGTTGCTCTAAAATTCAATCAAGACCATTTTCTCACATAATTTTTCATGTTGATCACGATTCCAGCCTCAAATTTTCCAAAAACGTTTTGAAAGATGCATTATGCAAATGTCTCTCATCTAGGGGTATTTTGATAATTTTACAAGGTGTAACAAATACATCATAGATCAACAATATTTGCCCTTTGAATCTAGTATGAAACTACTTATAATTTTCAAATATTTTTAATAATAACTCCTTTTAATATTTTTGTGATACTTTATGCAGCACATCAACGTCATTTTCTACTATCTTCACAAAATATCAAAGCATCAAATTGGTAACTAGTACACATACACAATAATAAATTCTCTATTTAAGACATTCTTAAATACTGCACATACAAGGTACTATTCAAGTCAAATTACTGGTGAAATGAACACTCAAGATGATATGGCACATGATGTCATTGGCATTTAGTTGATGGAGTATATGTCCTAGTAAATTCTGATAGTGATTATCATTGAGTTTTGGCTGTAGTTATTCCTAGAGAGAGGATTATACATATTTATGATTCGTCACTGTGTACAAGAATGAGAGACTCATCCATTGAAATACAAAAGTTGACAATTTGCTTCCCAACTACCTTCTGGACAATGGATTTTTTGAACAAAAAGGTCACGTTGACTGGACTTTGCTTGAAGCTTACAAAGACAAGACAACGGGTGATTTGATTGGGCCACAACATTCTTTCAAGGTTGAATTTGTACAAGGCATTGCTCAACAAGAATGTGACAACATGTACGTAGTTGTATTTCTTTATTATTGAATTATTGAACTCTTAAGAAGAATCTTATATTTGTTTATCATGTATAATGTAGGGACTATGGGGTATTTTGGCAGCATATTCTAAAAATCTAAGTGATGGCATTCCAGTCCTTTTGTCAGGACTTTCTCCTGATAATCTGCGTAAAAGATATGTAGTGCTCCTGTGGAATTATGATTCACAAAAGGCCCAACAAGGATATGTTAGAGAAAATGATGACCCGTCAAGGCCGAAGACTGATTCATTACCCCACATTCAAGATGATTTGATTGATGTTGTTTGAATAACTATCTGATTAGAATGTCTTTTGATACATTGGAATTGCTATTCACTTTTTGTCCTTAGACTATTGATTTCAAAGCACATTCATTCTATATTGGGGTTGTCTATTTAATTTCTTGCATACAGATTAATTTTGTTTACCCAATCTTATATAACATCTGTTTGTTTAATTAACTTATTCAACACTCATTTTTTTTATCATGCTATGGGTATTTCCGTAAGTACCATTTATCATATATAACGTCATGTAAAAAGCATCACCTATCATATAATATATAACGTAATAAGTATCATGTATATCTATAATATAAGACAATAAGTATCATGTATAATATAACATATTCTAAATATCATCAATCATGTATAACATATTTATATAGTATTCATGTATACAATACACCCACTCAATATGTATAACATATATCATTTATCAATTGTCATCATAATTCAAGTATCATCTACTATGTATAATTTATTAGACAATATTCAATTATATGTATCATGCATTCTACATATGTGACATGCGGTACACAATTCAATATGTCTAATAACATATATCATTTATTAATTGTCATCATAATTCAAGTATCATCTATCATGCATGTATAATTTATTAGACAACATTCAATTATCATGTATTATGCATATGTGACATACAATACACAATTCAATGTGTCTAATAATATGTATCATTTATCAATGGTCATCTAAATGACATAAGATACACACATCGAATTAGGTGCTACTTTAACTAGTTGTAGATATGTATGTGTTTTATTCAATGTATAATATATTATGTATCACATTTTAAAAAATTACAAGCACAGTGTTTTAGTCACAACCATATAGTCATCGTCAATACATACACAAACAAAAACATGATTCATGTACTAACTGCATCCCAATATAATTCTAGAATTATTTTCATGGAAAACTAATAAAAAAATCACTAAATGCATTGCAGTTTTAGACCAAATAAAATTATTTTTCACTTTTCCTTAGGTAAGAAAGTATAAGTTCATCGTTTGTGTCCTTTTTGTCCACAAAGTCCATAACAATTTGTATTTGAAGTAATTTTTCATCTGAATTTTTTTTCCTTCTTTACCTTGGACGACCAGGCATTCTCTTGTATCTAGGGGGAAAAACTTCTTCTTTCAAAATATATTTCGGTACTAACCAATTTGTCTTGTATAGCATTGGAGGCATTGGAACTTCATAAGTCTTTGTCAATGTCTCTGGTTTATAGTAGTCAGAGCAGTGGAGATGTATATCTATAACATTCTTGCTTTTTAACACTACAATTATATGAGGACAAGGTATTTTTCTAATTTGAAATCTACCATAATTACATATTTTCCGTTCAAGACAAACAATGTATCTTCTTTCATCTTCATAAACTGAAAACGTAAACTCAGATGATGGAACAACCTGCACAAAGTCTAAAAAAAATCATTAAAAGAATCACAAAGAAAACTCAACAGAAGTATAATTTGATACATAAATAAATACACTTTCATTCTTGAAAATTTTGATGCGTTTAAAATCAAAATCTCTTCAAAGCTTCTACCCGGTGTTTCCCTTGTATATGAAGAAATTTCTCTATTTTAGAATGTCATACAAGACCTCCATTGATCCATTCGGTAATGTTTGAAGTCATCATTCTATCTCTGTTTATTGGTGCATGAACCCTTGACCATATCTCATACCCAACATTTTGGAGATACTTTTTAACTCTACGATCTATTTTTTTAAATCTTACCCATTAATGTATCAAAATCTTCTTTCCTATAAGCCTTTACCATTGAGTAGAATAGGTCACTTAGAGCAGTTTTGCTTCTCTTGAAGTTTGCACATACATTTTTTTAGAGGTGTCATATACAAGCATAATGTGGAACATTTGGAAACACCATGCTCACACTTTTTATAACATTTTTATTTCTATCAAATACAACACACATTTTTTCTCTTTCTCCAAATGCATTTTTGAATTGCTCAAAGAACCACGTCCATGAACAATCATTCTACGTGTCAACAACTCCATAAGCTAATGGTAGTATGGTTCCTGGATACACAAAAAATTCACCTTCATTATTTTTTAAAAAAAAGTGTTTAATGTCATAGGTCATGGGTTTCATGCATGTATCATATAACTTCATATCATGTTTCATGTATAATATATCGTATATATTTGTATCAAGTATTAGTTAATATATAACACAATCTTTAATGTCTCAAATAAAACGTATCATGTATGCCTTATAATTCATATGACACATGATACTAGATGTAATATAGTGTGCGACTAAAAATGTCATGTATCAAAATATTGTGCTACTAAAAATGTCATGTATCAAAATATTGTGCGACTAAATGATACCTGCTCCATCAAGCGTACTTGCTGATACAAAGGTCCCTTTGTAAGCACCATTGAGATGTGCACCATCAACCACAATCACTGGTCTGCATAAATCAAACCCCCTCATCAACTGCCTTAAGGCTATAAATAGGTACATGAATTCGTTGTTATCACTTTTGTACATCTTTATATATGAATTTGGATAGATTGCATTTAACATGTAAATGTATCTTGGCATCTGATTATATCCATCAGTAAGTTTACCCCTTATCATCTTTAGTGCACGTTCTTTAGCATGTCATGCTTGTTGATAAGAAATCTTAATCCCATATACTGATTTAACATCTTCTATTACATCTTTCAGTGTATGAACTCTTTTCTGATTCACCAACTTAGGAGCTGTCATACCACTAACTAATCCAACAGTAGCTTGCACCTTACTTAACATCCTATCCCTTACTGAACATGAATGATGACCGTTGAAGTACCTAATCTTGAATACATCAAAATTTTCCCTGTAAGATGTCTTCATAGTTCACCCACACCTACCCATCTGACAAACAGACCAAAACGTAGTTGCAGGATGTGTATACAAATAAATCCATTACAAACTGTCGATTGAAATATATCAAATACTATTTAAAAATACTTAAACAAGTATAAAAAATAAATAACTTATTTTTTGTCATAACATTATAAGTTAACAGTAATCCGATAAAAAAATGTATCACCATTAGAAATAGCGTGTCAAACAAATTTATTTTTCATGTATCACCATGACAAGCCCATCAAATTTGTACCAACTTTCTTCCAACAAAAATTTTGATACTCTGAAATCAGGTGGTGATTCATTTTAAAAGCAACAACTTTTTTTCATAAAAATTTTGAGAAAATAGTTACATACCTTTTAGCATCAAATCTCTTTACTTTGAAATTTAAGTTATTCTCAATTTTGTATTTCACCATTACAAATACAACTGTAGCTTTGTTTTTGTACATTTGCTTCTCCTTACATCTGTGTTGCTTGTATCAGTAATATAATTTGTTGTTTCTAGTCCTGGGATGTAACATGAATCAACATCCCCCGATTCAATCACTACAAGAGCTTGTGTATTACCTTGAACCTTCAACACACACAATTTCTCTGGCACTAGCATCAAAGTCATGTATCACTTCAATATTTTTGTCTGACACATCTATACAAAGTGGATACTTAAAAAGTGCAGGCTCATTTTTCTTTAATTTCATATACAAACGAACCCCCATGTTGTTCCTAATGATCATTGGAGATGAGTTCTCTTCGATGATGTACCTTATTTCTATATTTTTCTTCCTCTCATCGATATCCAACTCTGCTACAATGGTCATTTTTAGATTTGCAAATGAAATTGTCTGTCCAACCACTATTCCATTACTCTTGTATCTTGAGTAACAAATATCGCGTTCCCAAATTCCAGAATGTCTCAACATAATACATCAGCTGCAACTTCTTGATTTTTTATTTTTTTTAAACGAATGTCTCGCACATGATTTTTAAATTTTTCTTCCTGAAGGAAACCTTAAAGTATTTTTTATGAGAAATATGTGGATTTGTATTAACTAGCCTAATTTATGATTAAATAATTAATCTCTCTTTTTCAGCAAGAATACGATAAGTTTTTTCTTGAAAATAACCAACTTGACATTAATTAGATTCATTTATGGAAGAAAATTGTTGTTGTTAAAATATATCACCACGTGATTTCAGATTATCAAAAAGTGTCGATTTCTAAAGAATTTTAAATTTTTTGAAAAAAGTAGGAACAAATTGAAATTTATTTTTTACACAATGATATTTGTGTAACTTATACATAACAAAAGCCCTTAAAAGGGTCCCAATCACTAATGATGTAGCTACTCTGAAGAAAAAAAATAGTGATGTATGGAAAACTAGACTACTATTATTTTAATCAATTAAGGAGCTAGGATGTTGAAAATGCACATTTTTCGGGGATGAATTCAGATTTAATTGGACCTCAATAGAAATGAGCCACCAAGTGAAACATTTTAAAAACAAAAAGAAAAGGTATGTAGTAATTATTAACTTTATCAGGATCGCCAGTAACGTAAATATACTCCATCTTATTCAATTCTACGTTATTTCAATATTAATAAACTTTTTAGAACAAGCTTTTCTCATAGATCAATACAATTGCTTACATCAGATTTTTCTTTTTTGAAAAAAGTTAACTGAGCACATAGTTTAAGAAAAACGAGCATCTTGAGGTCTAAAATAAGCTAAATAAATTCTTATAGTCGAATTGTAGCACTATAAAAATATATTGTGTTATTTTTAATTAACTAAAAAAGTAAAGCAATAAACTTTTTACATACTGTGTGAGTATAACAAAATTTAACTAATGTCAATTTTTAGGTTCATATGACATCGACTTATTTACACACCGATAATCAACTCATCAGACAATCTACTAACAATAACTCATGAAACACCTAGAACATGCATTACAATTTGCGTTTCGTAGAATGGATATGTGTATACTGTTTGAATGAGTTGTCACAAATTAATATGACACGTGCAACACACGTGACGAAAACTAGTATTAATAATGTGTGTGCATGATACAATCTCTTGAATTTTCACGCATTCAATATAACTTTTCAAATTTGACATTCGTACTTCTAAACACAAAATCAAATAAAGAAATAGGAGGGGGTGCAACAAAGAAGACAATCAAATTGGGATGGGTGAGGTGGAGAAGATGACTGTGTGGGGTGAGGATGAGGGTGGGGTAGGAGGGGGAGAGTCGGCAAAAATAATTTTGTTATTAATTCGTCAAAACCATTTTTTGTAAGTATTTGGATGAAAAAGGCCACACGTCATCTATCCGTTTTACACGTCATCTATTTATTGGTGTGTCTATACCGATACGACAATTTAAAATGAGTTGGCTCGCGTGATTCAATTGCCGATTTAATCTACGTTGGAAGTGATTGTTACCACTAAATTGCGATACACGTGAGACTTTTAAAAGTTAGTGCAAAAAGTGTCAAAATAACATAATAGGGGCAGTCTACTATAGGTGTTTAAAATACACGATTTATTTGAGGTGCCTAAGTATAAAATTTTACCAATTAAACTTTAAGTGTTTGTCAATAGATTTCACCGCCAATTTCAATGGTTCAAATTAATATATTGGATGGATTTTATTTTTTTTAATTCTATAGGTATATTCTATCGGTGAAACTTGTAATATAATCCATCTGATTTATCAATATTAATAATAAGTTTGTTCGAATGAACTTATTTTGTTGTTTACTTCATTTTTTAATTTTACAAACTTCAATAAGGTCATTCAAATTAAACTTCAACAACTAAGGTAACTGCTAATATTTTCCTTTGTGGCCATTTTATAACTAGCATAGCAATGGAAGAAGTAAGAGATCATCTTCATACTACTATTTTTTTTCTTTGCTTTATGGGATAATGTTCACCAAGTTTTTAATGTAAAAAATTTACTGGAAATTGTTTTGGTAAATTCTTGTATCAAACTCCCATTAAGGTGTGCCCAAGAAGCAGGGACAAGAATCCATTTTTTCCTTGCAGCACACCCCGATTAATTCCATCAAGTATGTGCAACTTCCTAATAACATATACACCACGTAACTCCGTCCACAAGGTATGAGTAGATGGAAAAGAAAATCACCTAATATGGTGCACAGGACAGAATATATACAGAAAGTGTCAAGTAGAGGGACAAGAGTGATCTGATGACAATATGAATCAGATACTCATGCAGTTTTAGTTGAAGAAACTTAGCAAGGTACAAGAATCAAGATGATTTCTACAACTCCACTTTGTACTAAGACACACACACACAAAAAAAAAAAAGTAATAAGTTTTATCGTTCGACTAAATTCAGTATATTACTTGTATAATTTTTAAAGAATATATTGAATATTAGCTAAAGGAACCCATTCTCCAAATTATGAGTTGGTTCATTGGTCCAAGGGCACTTTTCTAGCACGAAGGTTGGGGTTCAATCCTAGCCAATAGCACCATTTTGTCCCTTTTTAAAAAAATATAACTGAAAACATGTTTTTCTTTAAAAAGAAGAGAAAAATATCAAAAACACACCTAAATTATTCCCTTTTTTGAGTTTCATACCCAAACTATTAAGAGTGTGAGTTTCATACCTAAATTATTACTTATATGTTTGAGAAACACACCTTTGTGGTGACTGGTGTTGGCATCCCGAAGGCGCAACGTCGTGACAACTCGCTAAAAAATAATTTAATAAAAGAATTTAAAAGAAAAAATAATTTAATTTTAGAGTCGCCACCTAATTTTAAGGATAATTAGGAAACCAGTTAATATTTACAAAAAATAGTCTGCGAACCAAAAATTATGAGTAAGGGGTTCAAGTTATTCCGAAGGGAAGGTATTAGCACCCTTCAGAATCCACAACTTTGGGTCCCGACTGAACTCATTTTTTCAAATTGAGGAGGAGATAAATAATATAACACAAATATAATAACAATGAAATATACACAAAAAATAAAATAAATAATAATATGAAAAACGTCCTAAAATTTGTCTAACACCAATAATATACACAATAATGAATAAATAAAGAATGATTTAATCTAAACTAAATTTTTTCGTATTTTTTGAATGGAGAGGCCTCGAAATCCGATGGTTAGATTTTTCATCCGCCAGGTGTAGTAAACAATGTCTATAACTTAAACTAACATTTTTTTAACGTGTAACAAATATTAATTTAAACTAAAATTTTCCGCCCTATTTTAGTGGGGAAACCTCAAAATCCGACGGATAGATTTGTCATTGGCCAAATTTAACACAAACGTAGGAATAAATTAACGAAATAAATATCTAAATGGGAAATAGTAACTAACTATAATTTAATTATATTAATATGTAACGTAACAATAACAATAAAGTAAAAATACAAGATAAACACTAAAATGTTAAGTTCACCAAAATTTTATGAAACTAACAAAATATAAAATAAATGATATGCCACAATTAACAAACAAGATCAAAACATTGAGCGGAAGAGCAAAGATAAACTTATGAATAAAACAAACATGAATCAACCATCATCATTGAAACACAAAATTTAAAATAAGAACTGGAATCATTAAAGTAATAGTATATAAAATCTAATTCTAAAAAATGTAATAAATTTGACTTTGAACAATAAAACCAAAAGCACTGAGGCGAAGAGACAAGATGAAGGAGATACATACATAAAAAGAGACAGCCAGATAAAATGCAGATTGTGCGAAGCACGAAATTCCGATCTCGGTCTCCCCGGTCTCATTTCCGATCTCTGTCTCGGTCACACTCATGATCGCGGTTCGTGATTTAGGTTGGATTTGGTGGCTGTTGTAGGTTGAAACAGGGATTTTTCGGTGGTTGTTCGGTTCACTGGTTTTTGTGAGGATTTGGGTCGCGATTGGAGGACGTTTTGGGGTTGTGGTTGGAGGAGCGACGGGAGGGTCGTTTTCAGGTGGGGTTTTGCTGGAGCTAAAAGCTCGTTAGTATGGTTCTCTGGTCGCTGATTTGGGAGTTGAAAGGGTTGTGTTTCAGGTGTATTTGGGTTGTGTGGCAGCTGGTTGTTGTGTTTCGCGGTGAGAAAAGGGGTGTGTGGGTGCGTCTGGGTGACGGGTCTATGCAGCAGGGATCGATTGGTGTTTTTAGGTGCTGATTTTGGGGTGGTATTCCGGCAAGGAGGGGTGTCGGTGAGAGGAGATGGACAGAGGGAGAAAGGGGGTCACGGCGATGTTGTCACTGACGACAATGGTTGTTTGAGGAGTTGACGGGTTGAGGAAGAACAAAGGCGTGGTCGTTGGTGGTTGGTGGTGGAGGTTGGTGAGGTTGGAGGTGGAGGCGGGGTTGGGTGCTGGTAGTTTCCACCAGAAAAGGGGTTTCGGGGTTTGCTAGCTGATGGGAGAGAGGAGGTGAAGGAGAAAGGAGGCTGGAGATGGTGACCGAAAAAGAAGAAGAGGAAGGTGCAGAGGGGGTTCGGGTTTAAAGGTGGCGGAGGGTTTCCGGCAGCAAAGGGTTGCTGGTGGTTGCGGTTGTGTCTGGTTGCAGGACGATAGGGGCCATCGTTGGTGGTCCTCCGCCGGATTCCGGTGAGGGCCATCGCCGGTGATCCTCCGTCGAATTCTGGCGAGGGCTACCGGAAAAGTAAAAGAAAAAAAGAGAAGAAAAATAAAATATTTTTTAGAGTTTTCATTTAGGGATTCTACTCTATTCAACTATTGTGGCAATGTAATATTATATACACAATTCAAATGAACTAAAATAAGACCCCAAATATTTATCTGCGTATAATTTTATCTGTGTAAAAATAATAACAATAGTAATAAATAAATAAATGAATAAATCAATAATTATTAAACTGCGTAAAAATTATAAAATTAAACTAATTATAATTTTAAGAATTTGAAAAATATGAGTAATTATCAAAAATTAATCTAAACTTGTCAAAAAAGTAATTTAAACTATTTTAAAATATCAACATAAAAAGTGTGAATTTTTAGATATGTTGAGCCAAAATTGAGTGTCAACAACCTTTACTATATAATGATAATACAAATTTAAATGTATTTTTAAAACTTTTGAATATAAATCATATCTTTTAAAAAGAATCAAAGATTTCTCTCAAAATTTATAACCAAACGTTAAATTAATTATTTTTTACATTACACTTTTATGGTATCAGAGCACATATCTTTTTTATTATATAATGATATATAGTTAATATACTTCCTCTGTTCACAATTAGATGTCAAAAAATCTCTAATTTGATTTTCATTTTTACTTGTCTATTTTGAGAATCCAAGATAAGACCTTTTTTTTTTTACCGATTCTACCCCTAATTTTTTTACCAAGTTAACTTTTTAATAGGGTAATGCTATTTGACCACAAATTTGGCTCAAAATTTGGCCACAATGATAAAAAGTTCTTTTTGTTGACATATTTGCCCTTTATCTTAAAAATTAAATATGTTCTTTACTTATGTTTCCAATACATTAATTAATTAGTGAAATAATTATTAATGTTTTTATAGTCAAACATGGGAAAAGAATCACAAAGTTACTATATTTCTTTTTCTTAAAATAAATATGTCATTTTTAATGTCAAATATATTTAATACATCACAATGTTTCTATTTTTTCTTAAAATAAATATTTATCATTTTTTTAAATCAAATATCAAATATATTTATTTTATGTATTATAAGAAAAATAATATATGAATGACTTAGATATATACTCTTTGGATAACGTGTAAATTTGATTTAATTTTTTTAATTATTATTGTCAAAATAAAATTCTTATAGGAGTATATTTGACTCTTCTTATAAATTAAGGGATAAAATTGAAATGTAGTACCTTTTTTTGGCCATTTAATCTAAAAAAATATATTTCTTAATATATGTTCATTTTATTAGAATGTATTCTTATTTTTTGTGAATCATATTTTCACTCATTTAGTTTTACATCAATTGTTCATGTTTTTTTTAAAGACACATACAAACACTATTTGAAATCTTTAAAGAGAAA
>JBCEWC010002256.1:0-35488 GCA_038996855.1 Solanum aculeatissimum
ATTAATTATTTATTAATTAATACTGATCTGTTATAATTGGTAATTATTTTGCTATATTGGTAATACTTTATAACTACTTATAAAATCTGTAATAAGTAATCTAATAATGACAAGTGGATCAATTATTCCTTAATAATACTACATTATTATTTTATTTTATTTTTTATAATAAAAGTAAATAACCAATATAATAAATAGATAAACTTGAAGTGTGTGAGAATTTATATATTTAAAAAGTATAGATGTATGTTTTAAAATCATATAGAATGAATAAGCCTATAAATTTTATCGTGAGCAATTTGTGAAAATATTGGGTATGAAACTTATTACTTTATTTACAAAATCAAGATGAAAAATGAAATAAGATAATGAGGTATGTAGATATATAACATTACATGTAATTTGAGTAAAAGTTAAATAAAAATGAGATTTTAAAGTAAAATAAATAACTAAAATAACATAAAATGAATAAGATAATATAAAAATATATTGAAATATTAGATAAAACCCGCAATAAAATATATTTATGTATGCTGACAAAAATATACAAAGCATTTTATTTTATTATGTGTCCTGATAAAATGACCATAACTATATATTGTAGTAAAAATATAGTAGGGCGTAAAATTTTATATTTTATCTATAAATGAATAGCATTCATAAAATGACGAGAAAAATAATAATAATAATATGACTTGTATAAAATGATACACCAAATATAGAGAAAATTAAGATAAAATATATACCTTGTGTATGACGTATACATACCTTGTATTATTGATCCTGTTTTTAAAAAAAAATCTAAAATCTCAAAAGATTATGTTAAGAAAATAGCATAATACTTCGGTCATTTTTTTTTAAAGGGTATAATAATTTGTAAGAAATTAGTCAACGAAATTTAAAGTGCTCAAATACATTTTATTTTATTATTTAAAGAAAAATCCATTAAAAAGATTTAAAATGATCCAAATAAAAAATATTACATTATATTCGAGAAAATCAACATTCATTCTATAATTATGTTAATTTTATAAAATATAAGGTCAACATTCATTATGATAAACAAATTAGTTTTTTAAAGGTAATTATTTAGGCCTTTTAACTAATTTAATATTATTTGGGATGTCTGAGAGTTAAAAAGAATCTTATGTCAAAAAATGAAAATAAACTAATCGTTACTTATTCTAACATTTTCTCGTCAGCAAAATTTATTTATTAACAAGTAATATAGTACCACAGCAACAAACTAAATAAAAGAGTGAGGGATTAAGTATGTTGAAACATAAAAGGTCTGCAAACATATGTATAAGAATGAGTTAGCGTAAAACGACATAATGAAGACCGAAGAACATTGGACTCCTAGTTTATGAGACTCTGAGCATCATGACGATCCTAATAGTTGTTGATCCAATATTTGGGCCAAAACGAGTTCCAAAGTAGAAACTCCAGCTCTTCAATTGCACATAAAAAACAAAGAGAGAAGAAAAAAAAAGATTTAGGAATCATGTAGCAAAGCAATAGCAAAGCGAAACGTAAGTATAGTTTTATGCTTAAGCAAAACTCCAATAAAACTTTCATCAAACAGTGATAAGTTAGCCAAAGAAAAGGTGTAGCTTGAAAGGGGCTTCAAACACTCCAATTACTTGAGCTGAATAAACATAAAATCAATTCATTCCATATAGTGAAGATTGAGGCAGTGATTAAGATTCATACTAGTTTAGACAACAACTCAAACGTAGAGATATAATTCTAATACTTTCCATGGAGATCAAACACAATGCTAATGAAGCAGTACGACTTAGATTAGAATTCAAGAGAGAGAGAAGAACTTTAGCTATTAGGAAAGAGGCCATCATATGAGCAGATGCTAACATGGATTTGACCAAACGATTTCAGCAGGTAAAAAAATGCATTCTATATGGATAAAATCAAGGCTACATTAGCAGATTATATCCTGGGAATATACGGAGCAAATTATTTTTGCCAAAAATGACTTTTCGAGAAAAAAATCAATTTTAAAACTCAATTTAATTTAAGTGATAAAACTAATTTTTCGAAAAAAAAAACAGAGAATCACCACTTAATTTTTATGAAAAAATCAAAAAAATCGTTAAAATGATTTTAAAATGATCAAAACAGAAAAATCTTTTAAAATCCCAGAGAAATGAGTTCGAGTTCCTATTTCCATTTCAAGAAGGTTTTACACACTTGAAACGGCCGCTAACGTACGATTATCTGACGATTAAAATATTTTACTAACTATTTGAAAAAATTGACTATTTAAATAATTTAAACTTTAAAAATATTTTATATAAAAGTATAATTTTAAGCAATGTAAATAATTTAAAATTAGTAGTTCTAAAACTCGTTTGACTTTGCAAAAATGAGTAAATGATTTAAATTTCTAAACTTGATTAATTTTTTAAAAAAAGTTACTAATTTGAAATAAAAATAGTTCTAAAAATAAGACAAGTAAATAAGATAAACAATTTTAAAATTAACACAATGGTTTCTTGTTTGGAGAATTTAATTAGATTAATAAACAAATAATGTTAGCATCCAAAGAAAATACAAATAGATAAATAAATAATAAAAGAGAGAGTTTAGAATTTTGGGCGTTTGCCCCTTTTCGTCCCTAGATATCCCTCGTTGTATACGACTTGTTTCTTGGCTTCTAAAACCTTGTAACAGCCTCCTGGAAACCTGTAACCACTCTAATTTGCGCACTACGGGCTAACATCGAAGACATGGAATTGTTGAGCCTTCCAAAATGCGGAGAGGCAAAGGAGAGTCCATTTGGACTCCAACGAATTTCACATGCAATGTAAATAAAAATACGCAAGTAACAACTCAATAACTTAACATTAAAATAACTACCAGATACATATGTCATCGTTCCAGATTTTAGACATCACAAAGAGAACAAATATATTTCATGGGTTTAAATACAACATTATAAACCACATAACTAAAATATTTGTGAAAGAGCAAAGTGAAAGGATCCCACGTAGAGGGGAGAAGTAGCAGAAGAGTGGGGGAAAACTTTAAGGAATAATAGCACCATGTAAGAGATAAAATAACTTCATAGAGAATTTACTTATGAATTCAAGAAAAACAGCAGTCCAGTAGACAAAACACATGTTTAAAAACACCTAAATAGCAAGCCAAAGGCACAAGAGAGAAAACTAAGAAAACAACATTATAGTTTTTAGGTTCATCTTAAGCCAAACTGAGATTCTGAACCAAGTATATAACAATGCTGACAACGCACAGGTACAAACGTTTAGATGGTTTGACATCAGGTAAAACTTAAACTGGAACAAGAAAGGACAATCAAAATAATTGAACAAGACTATGAATTCAATAGAGTCCAGACTTTTGCTATTTGAAAAAAGATTCTACGGTTCTAAAAATAAATAAATTAACAGTCGATAACAATGACAATGAAGCATGTGAAACGATTCATGACATAGCAGATTAGACAGAACGATCACAAATGGTAAAACAAACTCAAAACAGGCCCTATGACTAAAATATTAACTGCGAGCTAAGGCGACGAATTTAAGTCAGAGAATAGAGAAGAGACGTCACAAGTTCATCGTTTCAAGGCTATTTTCATCGAAATTTAAACTAAATGCTAAAAACGTGGCTGCTACAACATGAAACTGAAAAGAAAACATTTTTCTAAAACCACACTTGACTGAAAAAAACTTGAAATCAGCTAAGCGCCGCAGAGATTGAACACGAACGTAAAAGATGACATCGAAACAGGCTATTTGCAGGTGAAACACAACTATACAGCTTTAGAAATCATTCTAATGATCAATCACAGCACATTATAACAATTTACGCAAATCATCAACGAACAGCAGACAACACACCACAAAAAACAATGAACGAGGAGAACACGAAACCGACCTCCTCGTCACGACTTCAACATATCATTGTCTATTAACAGCAGCCAACTCAACATGGATTAATCCTATCACAGCTAATCCAAACAGCAACATTCGAGCGAGAAGAAGAAGAATGAGCGAATGAAATTGAAAGCGATTAAGCTCCGACCACAAGATTTTCCGACTTCAGGTTCGGAATTGCAGTTTCAGAAATTCTTAAACAAAACAGCTAAACTTTCTGGAAAAACTTTTGGGGATCCGGCCTCTGCCTATTTCTGAAAATTTTGGGGAATTTATAGGTGAAAATAGGGCTCGAAAAAGGGGAACAACGGGCAAAAGAGGGATTGAGATTCAAAATTCGAAATTGAAAGTGGGTGGAAAAAAGGTTGTTGGCAGCTGTCGTTGATGGAGTGACCGTTGGGGGTTGTCGGGCGAGAGGAACGTTGGGTGTGAGGAGCGTGGGTGAGCGTATGCGGGTGAGGCGAGAGAATCAGAGAGAGAGCGCGTGGAGAGAGTGACGAGGGTGAAGGAGAGAGGGGTCTGGGAGAGAAAGAGCGACGAGAGAGAGAGGAGCGTGGAGAGAATGTGAGGGAGTATGTATCTGTGTGTGTGTTGTGTTATGTTGAAGGAGGAAAGGAGAAATGGGCCGGGTTTGGGGATTTTGGACTGGGCTGATGGGGAATTAAGGGATTGGGCTCGGCTAAGAATTAGGGTGTGGGTTGAATTGAGGGATGGAGAGAGTAAAGGTGTATGTATGTATACTGTAAGTATATATTATATTGATGGCTGGAAAAGGGATAGTGGGCCGAAATTAAACTTGATCAATTTACAATCAAATTAAATCAAGATCAATTTGAGATTTTAAACGAAACGAAATCAACAAAAATTAATTAAAGAGCTTCTTGAAATCAACGAAACGAAATAACTAAATGTCAAATAAATTCACTTTGAAAATAATTTATAGAAAATAATCTCCGAAGTAATCTTTTGAAAAATAAATACGTAATATACGTAATGTTTTAAAATCTAAGGAACTTTTGAAATCTATTTTATTTTATTTTAAAATAATTATTTTGAAATCTTTATTGGCTGTTGTGAGAAATAAATTGAATGAAATTTAATTGCAGGTGGGCAGCAGAAACCGTTTCTGCTATCAAAAAAATTGCAGAAAAGCGACAAACTGGGACCCTTTATCCGTCGCTTTCTTGCCATTTTTTTAAAAAAAATCCAAAAAAACGACGGACAGGAACTTCAAGTCCGTCGCTTTTTATTTTTTTTAAAAACAAAACCAGAAAAGCGACGAACAAAGGGACCCAGTCCGTCGCTTTTAAGGATTTTTTTTAAAAAAATATTTTCAGAAAAGCGACAGACCAAATCCCTTTGTCCGTCGCTTTTCTGGTTTTTAAAAACTTAAACCACGCAGTCCGTCACAATTTCTTTAAGTCCGTCGCTTTGTTCCTTTTTTTTAAAAAAAAAAATCCACTCTATCCGTCGATATTCCGTCACTATTTTACCACGTTGTCCGTCGCTATTCAAAAAGCGATGAGCAAAAAAGCGACGCAGTCCGTCGCTTTTGCCCGTCGGTTTTTGACGGTTTTTTAGTAGTGAAATCTAGTTGTACAATTTGATAAAGCTACATTGAACATCTACTATTGGAATATATGGTCCCTGAAAAGGTGAAAAAAATAATATCTGAATCAGTTCATGTTACCCAGAATGTAGATTCTATAAAAATGAGCTTACCTACAGATGAATATCAACTGTACTGCTAATATCTTTCTCGCATAGGCAAACAAACACTAAAAACAGAACAGATTAATGGAGAATTCTAAGCACGATGAACCTAAATTATGGTAAGTAGAACACAACAAGAAAAGTGGACCATCCTCAGAGACAAAACAGTTAAGAGAACATCCTCTGTTAAATCCCTACTTAACTCATTAGTGATAAAAAGAAGTATCCAGAACCATTCCCTAAAAATAATATGAATGAGGTAACTGTACTAATTTTTCCTAGTCCTCTGCTCACTGTGATAATATGTTGGATACATTCAGTCAATTAAAACAACACTTCCTGCAATTCCTATGGGAAAACTCAGCAGTAGATCAACCTAAAAGCACAGGGCATGAATAACAATGACATCCAATAGCTATGTGACATCAGTAAATGATTTTTCTCGGTAAAGAACTTAGGCAACAATTTACAAGGATTTCATGCCTTAGATATCTATATCTACAGAATAATAAATCACAACGAGTGAACACAAGCTGTTGTGATTATTTTTTTCTTCTCTTTTATGCATGTAAGACATTGTGCACAGAAAGAATCTCTATCAGCACATTCTTCATAGATCTATTAAAACGACTAAGTAGAAACATGCATACAGTGAAACATCTAGTTAACTTTACTCAAACAATAGGAAGCAGAGAACCGTAAACCATTATTCAATGATTTTACACCTAACAAGGTCATCCTCTTTAGCAACAAACCATCCACCAAAGCTGAGCTAATCAAAATCCATTTTACCCAAATTTATTTACAGTAAATTATATAAACAAAGTAATTCATCCTCCACAATCATGTAATTGTTGTAAAACCTACACAACTGAATACAATCAAATTCCGTTCGTAACATCTGAAAGAGTTCTCCTGCCCAAACATATTCAAAATGTGCTCTGGGACAACTTTATCTACAGAAAACTTCAGTACTGGAGAATCATAAATTAACGTTATAAAGCTGATCTTTTCCAAACAAGTTGTATGAATCTGTTGATTATCCAAAAGGTAAGTACGTTACCTAAACTTCAGGGAAAGAAAAGGAATTAAGCAGCGATGAAAAACTCACATGAAATATCTAAAGAAAATGAAATGTTTCGCATCCAGTAACTTAATAAGATGCGTAACATGGAAAAGAAATGATGGATAACGAGTATTAACAGGTAAAGCGACAATATGTTTAAACGGGTAGAATTGAACAAACACCCACAACTGTATCTTATTTCTTGAAGCTGAAAATGAAACGTGAGACAGAGAACTTTCTTTTCATTTAAAGAGTTAGTGCACAGGCGCCGAATGACATTTTTGGGGGGAAATATTCTTCTCTTGCAGGTCAGTTTTTTTTTCTTACCAAAAATGACTTCCACTGTTGTGGATCAGTTTTTTCTTTAGCCAACATAAAGGAGAAGTAACATTCAAAATCAAATCATAATCACACTTATGCACCCAAAACACATGGTCTAAATCACTTCTAAGACAAAACTGTCACTGATTTTAGATCGATTTGCTCCAAATATATAGACGCGTGAAGGATGAGACTGAAAACTTACGCAAAAAACGAACATCATTAAATCATCATATGACAACGAAGAAGGAAAGAAAGAATGCCCAAATTCTCCCAACTTTTCTATTTGTTAACTTATATAATTCTCATTCTTAGATACTTCAAACTACTAAGTAAAACAGAAAGACGATGTTAGTACAAGGAAAAAAAATCGAGGCTTTCAGGGATTCAAGATTTATGACGAGCTAGACTTTAGTTACTTAGAGACCACACTATTACAGACAAGGAAGGGAAGAGTCACAATGGAAAAACATACTACTGGAAAAATGTGTCTGATGAATTCTCAACTTAAATAGGCAAAGACTGAGGCTATATTCAAATAAAAACTCATGATACAGATCAGTAACAACGAACAGAAGCTTGTCTATGATGTAAGGGAAAGTGATTTAACTAAGTAGAAATCCGAACACAGAAAAGAGATACAGACCAGTTGGAATCTTGGATGAAGGGGCACTTTGAAATAGAAAAATTGAAACAAGAGGCAATCTAAAACAAACGTTAATTGGGCTAAAACAGAGTGACACAAACCATGATGGAGGAGGCGAGTAGATGATCAGAAGTTAAGTTAAACATGAGATTTGAATTAGTCACAAGCTTGGGACAAACTATACTCCAAAATTAGACTTAGACAACGACAGTTTCATAACTAACTTGAATGTTAAAAGAGAGATACATAACCCGGAGCCTTAGAGTTAAGAAAAGGGAAGTTTTGAATAGAGACTTGCGACTAGATATTGAGCTAATTGTTCTAGAAATAAATACGAACAATGGTGATATCATGAAAGGTAACTATTATACCTGACACAAAGGAGTAATTTTCGACCCCTTCAGTAAGGAAGCAGAGATAGTAAAGAAAAACAATGATACGATACAAGGATAAAAACAGTGATACGATACAAGGATAAATCCAAAAAGAGGTGAGCCGACTTAAACATGCATAAATTTTAAACAAACGATGAACTTAAGACCGTGATATAAAGCCCAAACATCGCAAGAATCTAACCTTAAACAACAGAAAAGAAAAACAACGATTTGAACATAAACCTAGATGCGTAACACATTGTAAAGGTAGCAGCGAGAACATACATTCAACCAAAATGAAACGATAAACTGAAAATCACTGAAAGAAAAGTACTAGACCAAATTTAATTTTTAAAATAAAATAGAATAAAATATTTTTACAGGCAACACCAAGAACAAACACAAAATAAATTGAGCACAGGAAAGGATTTACCTTGTGTTGAGCAGCAAACAAGGACCTCAACGTCAAGTGCGAACTCTTTTAGGAACTCAAACTCGATTACAGAAACCAAGGAAAGGAGATGAATTGTTTTCTTTTTGATAAACTCTCAGTGGTTCTCTGGTTGGTTCGATCCCTCTCTGTGGGTTTTCGATCTGTTTTAAAATGTAAACACAAGACCCCCCTTTTATAGCCAATTTCAAGCTTATAAAGGACTCCTCTCAATAAAGCTTCAGGGATTCGAATTTTGAATTCTTGAAAGACTAAAACTCAGAGCAAGTGGAGGATGAATCATGAAGCAGAAGAAAAATAGGCTTGTGAATTGGTATTGTTTCAGATTGATTTGAGAGAAGAGGGGCGTCAAGCGGCTATGGTGATGGTGTCAGACGGCGATTGTGATGGTGTCAGGCGGCGATGGGGATGGGTGCCAGGAGACGATGTGAACGAAGAGAAAAAGGGACGGTGATGGTGAAGACGGGGCAGCGACGTTTCTTTCTGGGAAAGGGAAAGAGAAAAGACCGTGAAAGGAGAAATTGAAAGATCAGGGGAGGTGGATTTTTTTAAAGATTAATCCGAACCGTTCAATCAATTTGATCGGACGGTTACAAATAAATCAGGAATTAAAAAAATAATTAAATTATATATGTATATATAATGGGTAGGATCCAAATTAATTTGGTCCATTAGATCAAATTGGAGGGCTGAGATTAAAGATAAAGAAGCACAATCTATGTGCTTGCCTACGTGGCATTCATGGATTGGCTAATTTGAAGTGACTTGGATTGTCAAGTTTTGCTTAATTAATCCTATTTAAGTTATAACCAACTTATTTAATAAATAGTCATATTTCAAGAAATAAAAATAATTATTTTACAAAATTAACTATTGTGAGAAAATTTGGTCATTTAAAATAAAATTGGTATGAGTTAGTAAAAAATTAATTAATTAAGCTCTCTATTTCGAATAATATATGAAAAATACTTATTTTCAATGACAAAATTATTATTTAATCAAAAGTTGATTTAACACTTAAAACGATATTCATTTGCTATAAGCTTCTCAAAACGATAAAATCAAATAATAAACATTCATATATACGTATTTTTTTATTTAAACTTTTATAGGAAATAATATCCGTAAAATAATCTTCGAACAAAAAATGAGAAGTTTATCAACAATAATAATAATGTAATAATAATAGTGGTAAAATGTTTCATACTTCATAAAAATTTTATCATCCCTTTTTTAAAAACTCCTCTTTCTTTCTCTTTTATATATTTTTTTTAGGAAAGTTTAACTAATTAAACACGGAGAGTCAAAACTAAACATTTAAAATTATTAGAGGGTCGAAACTGAATAAAATAAAAAAAAGTGATTACTTGGTAGAATTAAGTTATTCGACAGAAATTAATCATTCTAAAATAAAATTAACATGGATTAGTAATAAAATAAATTAATTAAGCTTCTTCATTTGAATAGTATATAAAAAATATTTACTTGTGACAACGAGGAATTGCATTTAATCAAAAAATTGATTTAGCACTTAAAATGATATTTATTCACCATAAATTTCTCAAAAAATGCTAAAGCAAGTAGTAAATATTTATTTTTCTAAAAAAAATATTTAACTTTTGTAAGAAATAATATCCATAAAATGATTCATCGAATAAAAATAGAAAAATTTATCAAAATGCTAACAACGATAATAATAGTAATAGTAATAACAAAAATATAATAATATGATAGTAGTAGTAGTATTAGTAGAAATATTTCATAAAAGTTTCTATTATCTTTTTTTTTTAAAAGAAACTTCTCTTTTTTTTTTAAAGGAAACTTAAACTAATCGAATATGGCGAGCCAAAATTGGGTGTCAACAGTATGAGCTAGGGGTGGGGTAGGGTGGGTGGGGGGTGGAGGCAGATCAAGCAAGCAGGACGACGAAGAGCTGCCTGCTTTGGAAGGTTGTGGTTGGTAGGAGCAGGAGCAGGCAGGACAATGAAAAATTGCGTGTTTTGGAAGACTGTGGTTGGTCAGGAGGAGGAGCAGACAACTCAAGCATAAAAGACGACGAAGAGTTATCTGCTTTGGAAGGTTGTGGTTGGTCAGACCCACACTTATTGATTATTCTTATATTTTTATTCGTATAATAAATTTGAATTTAAAATATCATATATCATTTTACATGACTTAAAATAATTGATCGAGGCGAGATAGTAAAATCACAGTTGAAACAATTGAAAAAATGTCTCATCAGGGATAATATTCTAAAATTATAGTCGAAACAATTGAAGAAATATAATTAAACAGCTGAAACAGACAACTCAAGCAGGCAGGACGACGGAGAGTTGCCTGCTTTGGGAGGTTGTGGTTTCGTATAACTAAATTTGAATTTAAAATATGATATCTCATTTTATATGACTTAAAATAATTGACCGAGATAGTAAAATCACAGTTGAAAAAATGTCTCATCAGGGGTAATATTATAAAATTATAGTCGAAGTAGTTGAAGAAATATAATTAAGCAGTTGAAGCAGACAGGGCAATAGAGAGTTGCCTGCTTTGGAAGGTTGTGGTTGGTCAAGAGCAGGAGCAGACAACTCAAGTAGGCAGGACTACGAAGAGTTGTCTGCTTTGAAAGTTTTGATTGGTCAGACTGATACTTATATATATAAAAATATCACATATATATTTCTATTTCTACTTTATTATATAGAAATGGGTCTGGGACACCTATGACATCTAGTCTAATATCACATATATATTTCTATTTCTATTTATTATATAGAATTGTGAAGACATGGACGATCAGTGGCATTTTGAAAATATGACTACATTCAAGAGTAAAAAAATAGTTGGATGATTTAATGTTAAAAATAAAAATCTAGAAGTTTCTATTATTTCTATTATATATTTATTTATATTTATATTTATATATTTTTCTATTATATAGAAATGTGAAAGGTAGGACGACTAAAGGTAAAAATATAATTTCACACTAACAAAAATCTATCAAGAAATATAGCCAAAATAATATATTTCTAGAAACATCTTTTTATTTCTATCAAAAAATATAGCCAAAAAATATATATTTCTAGAAACATCTTTCTATTATTCTATAAAAATATAAAATTAATGATGACCAAGGATAAAAAAGTAATTTCACATGCTAATAAAAATATACCAAGAAAGATAAGCAAAAAATAATAATTTTAGAAGTATCTTTCAATAAAAAGATGAAACATAAAGAATTAAGGATATATCTTTCATTTTATCCTAATTTATTAAAATATTATATATTTTGCACTACACTTGTCCCCTAAATTCACTCTATGTTGTTAAATATCCTATACAAATTTCATATATTAGCTCTTTCTAGAACGTTTTTTTTAATTATTTCTATTATATAGAAAGCTATAACTACGACGATCAAGAAGATTTTTATAAAATTACTGAAAAATAAAGCTTAAAGTAATTATTACATTATGCAAAGTGTGTATGATATTTCCAGAAAAATCAATCCAAGTTCCAGAAAATTTTAATTATCATATAATGAAAAAGTAAAGGGGCAAATTACATCGAAAAACACTAACTAACTATTTTTAGTTGACATTTTAACAATTATTTCTTAATCGTTAATTAAAAGTTTCTAATTAACATTTTAAAAACTCATAATTACCAGACATGTCTAGTTTAAATTTTAGAAAAAAAAATTAAAGTCAATGTTTAATATAAAAAGTTTATATCTTTGATTTTTACTAATTACAAAGATTTAATTTCTTCGAATTCCTATTAGGTTTTTTTAAACCCGCAACCTGCTCCGCCCCACATTAGTTTTAAAAAATAACAACTTCAACCTGCCCCGCCCTGGCCCACATAACTTTAAACCTACCCCGCTCCGCATAGTTCTAAACCTGCCCCGTGCAACCCCATTGCCATCTCTACGTATGTTTAGTGTATAGCTTGTGTATACATATTATACATTGTATAGTAGTGTATACTTTCTATAACTTTTGAAAAACTATATTGTATAGTCATGTACAGTTTCGCTGATTTTGGATTATTTTTTATGTAAATAAAATATGAGTTACTTTTTTTGTAAACTTTTTACTTTTTTGTATATATATGTATTTTCCCAAAGTAAAAAATATAGATTAAATATGCATCTTAATATGTGGGTCCAATTATTTCTTCAAAAGGTTATGAATTTTTTTTTAAAATTTCTTATAAGTAATTTCAAGAATTCAATTACTCTATTTTGTTATGAGTTAATAGCTAAAAGGTTCATTAAACTTGACACACTTTATTAAATGCACATCTAAACTATTAGAAAGTCTTACTTAACTATTAACTTATTTTGTTAATATCTAATCTAATTACTCTAATTTTCTATTACTTTAATTTAATTCTTGAAAAAATTTCTATTCATTATGTTTACTAAAAATAACTACTACAATATAAAAATTTTATTATTTTAAAATATAATTTATTATTTTAACATTTATTTTGGGTCTAACATACATAAAAAAAATAAGTGTGATAAATTAATAACACATTAGATTGAAATTAATTTTTTATATATATATATATATAAGATTGTTAAAAAAAATAGCTTTACAAATAAAATGAAGGATGAAATATTTGCATTTAAAGTAAACTATAAATGTTTACTAAATTATAAAAAAATAGTTCTTCATTTACATGTATAATCATGTTTGTACTTTATTTGATTTTAAACATATTAATTTAAATATTAAGTTTGATTTAAATTTAAAGATGTCGAACCAAATTTTAATTTAAAAAAAAAAGAAAAGTATTCTTAATCCAATTTATATATATTTACATTATAATATTATTTTACTTTAACTTTTGGCTCGTTTCCCACTGTCTTGCCCAGAATGATACAATAATACAATATTAATCGCCTCAATTTCTTAAGAACCCAAGCCAAAGACAATTAATTAAGTCAAAATTAATTCATTATAATAGATTACTTTTACACTCGGTGAAATTATCAAAATACACTTAGATGAGAGGACACTTGTATAACGCGTCTTCCTAAACTTTTTTGGCAAATTCCAGGCCAGGAATGCGATCAACATAAAAAATTGTGTGAGAAAATGGTGATGGTTGATTTTTTAGAGCAACTAGATCAAAAAATAATTTTTTGAAGCAAAAATGCAATTGCAGAAGAGTACGCGATATGTCCGCGACGCGAACTTGTCGCGGATTTGCACTTAATGGTGATCTGATTATTTTCTATGAGATTAGAAAATCTATCAGAATTTTTTTGACGAAAATTGTACTAGGCGTGTCCATGTCCGCGACGCAGACCTGTCGCACAGTAGTACAAAATTTTACTTTTTTGAGGGACATTTAAGACTTTTTCTACCCCTCCTAAACTTAAACCACAACTAACATAAGTTGTTTTAAGTTTAAAAAGGGTTCTAAAACTCATTCCTAAGTCTTCTACACAATCCTAAACAGAGATCTAGGGCTAAAGAGAGGAGAAGAGAGTTGGAATTCAAGGAATTCAAGTCGGAATCTTGCAAATTTGATTGTCTATCTTCATTTCAGGTATGTAAGGCTAAACTAAAGCATGAATTTGTCCTTCCATGTGCCCCGTTGATGTTAATAGAACGATTGTGAAAGTATTGAGTTCTTGTGCATGTTCTTTGAATGTCTTCTTCTAAATTATGTATGTTTTATGTATTTTCATATGTTGATGATCATCATAAACTTGATTTATTGATTAAATACTTTTACATGAGTTATTTTTGCAAACCCTACATGTTATTTCATAAAAATTTACAGGAACGATCCTAGGGATTGAGTTTAGAGCCTTGCCAATATGATTGTGATTGTGATTGAGCATGATGATGATGTTGATAGAACTTGATGGTCTTGAGATTCTTCATGAGTGAACTCAAATAACTGGTCAAAATTGATACTCCTCTTAGCGATTGTCTAAATCCTCTCGAAAGATATGATTGAGAATTGATTAGATGGTTAATAGATCAAAAGGTTCAATTGTGACAGAATTGATGGATTGATACGAGTCTTTATGAGACTCATTGATTGGACTGATTGAGATTGATTGTTTATGAGCATTGAGTCTTGGGAGGAGTATCGAGCACTGAATTGAGTGAGACTAAGTCCAACTCTAACTCAATAACTGCGTCGCCAAACGTAGGAGAGGATCAAAATGGTTAAGTAGGATGCTACCTTTTAATAAGTCCCTAAAACAATAGAGGATTCATTTGAATGGATCCATTATGAATCGATTCATTCTTACCCCGACATATCAGTTGTGGCAATATCAACGAGATTGTTGTACGATTACTGACTCATAAGTGATAGTTGTCGGACAAGAAAAACTCTTTGATAGGTTCTATATTGATAGTACTCTGATTGGAAGAGAAACTCCAGATAGATTCTATATTGATAGTACTTTGATTGGATTCATATTGGATTAGATTTGTATTGTTGGGTCATTATCTACTCTTTATTCTTGCTTTAGGTAGACATTTGACATCTTGATTGAGTTCCTTATCTCTTGATTTGAGTTAATAGTATCCTACTATGATGCATGTTTCATTCAACCATTTTACATACTCGTACATTCCACGTACTGATGTCTGTTTGGACTGTATCGTTTATGATGTAGAAGCAGGTACTAGAGATCATCAACAACTGTTTCATTGAGGATCTTCTCCACTTTTTAGTTGATTGGTGAGAATCTTCTTGACTTCAGAGGATGCATATAATTTATTTCATCTAGCTTTTAGAGTTAGACTTCAAACTTGATTTTCTTTTGATTTAAGGTAGTCATGGACTTGTCATTGACACCATTAAACAATTGATAGAGGCTTCATAGACTAGAGTTGAATTATCTAATTGGATATTATTTTGAGCTAGTTCCTTTCATAGTCTTATTGACTTGATTTGATCAATTGAAATTGAGATTGTCCATCTTTTATTATCTTTAGTCTTTCGCTGATATGTTATATATTGATTGAATGAATGTGACGAGGCCAAGTGGTTCGTTCGGAGTCTAGCAGTAGTCTTGAAGTGTCGGTCACGTCCAGGGTACCCTCCTGGGGCATGACAATTACTTATTTTATTTTTCAAGTTAGCTTAATATTATTGTTCTTCTATCTAAATAAGAATGAAAAAATAATTTCGTTTTAACAACTTATCTCCTTTTTATATTGATAAATCTCATAAAACTATGGGGAATTTGAGTTTTTATAAATATTACATTTGTGAAAAACATTAATAAACAACAGTTTTAAATACACAAAGTGAATTATTACCCTAAATATGTTTTGAACACATAACTTATTAGTTAATAGCTAATTTCATATTTTTTTAGAAGCATAGATATTATTCTACATGAAAAAAAAGAATAAATAAATATTATGTATGCAAATATTTTTTTATTATCAATTAAGATATATTATATGCCGAACTTCATGTATGCGTTTCTTGGTTTTAATTTCTACTTGAGCGATAAATTTATAGGTGATTCTCTTTACCACCAAACCAGTAAAAACTCCCCACGTGGACCTTCTTTATTATCCTATTTTAACACTGCTATCATTCATTGTACCAAATGTTTGGTGAATAGTACCTTATACATGGGCCCATACCTTTTCCCATTAACACGTGTATTTCCCTCTATTGCCGAACCAATATAAATCTGCCACGTGGCTTTGATGCTATCCACAACTCTTTTCTTGGCTGCCGCTGTTGAAAAGGCTACAAATGTGCCTCCACACAATGTTTCTTCTTCATTTTAAATCTCGCAAACTAATACTACTAATACTTATCATGTAGACATTTTATATTTAATAAAATAATTTATTACAATTAAATATATAATCTGTGGAAGCAGACAACTTTCCATCAACATGCCTACTTGAGCTGCCTGCTCCTTTATCATATAGGGCCCATAAAAATATTTTGTGGACTTTTTAATTAAATCTTTTATGACAACTGCTTATTGACGCGTCTGCTTCAAGTGCTGGTTCTCTTTACCACCAATCTAATATATATAAGAGGTGGTTCTCTTTACCACCAAACCAATACAAATTCCCCAC
This sequence comes from Solanum aculeatissimum, assembly GCA_038996855.1. Classification (NCBI taxonomy): domain Eukaryota; kingdom Viridiplantae; phylum Streptophyta; class Magnoliopsida; order Solanales; family Solanaceae; genus Solanum; species Solanum aculeatissimum. The sequence continues at coordinate 16,576 of JBCEWC010002256.1, forward strand.
GTAAACCTTCTTTATTGCCCTATTAAACCTTCTTTATTACCCTATTTTAACACTGCTATCATTCATTGCTCCAAATATTTGGTGAATAGTACCTTATATTAGAGGTGATTCTCTTTACCACTAAACCAATAAAAACTCCCGATGGGGACTTTCTTTATTACCCTATTGGACCTTCTTTATTATCGTATTTTAACACTGCTATCATTCATTGTACCAAATATTTGGTGAATAGTACCTAATAGTAGAGGTGGTTCTCTTTACCACCAAACCAATAAAAACTCCCCACGTGAACCTTCTTTATTACCCTAATTTAATACTGTTATCATTCATTATACCAAAATTTTGGTGAATATGACCTTATATTGGAGGTGGTTCTCTTTACCATCAAACCAATAAAAACTCCCCACGAGGACTTTCTTTATTACCCTATTGGACCTTTTTTTGTAACCCTATTTTAACAGTACTATCATTCATTGTACCAAATGTTTGGTGAATACTACCTTATACATGGTGCCCATATCTTTTTCCATTAACATGTATATTGTCCTCAACTTCCAAATCAATATAAATCTGCCACATGGGCTTCTATGCTTTCCACAACTCTTTTTTCGGTTGCAGTTATTGAAAAGGCTACAAACGTGCCCCCACATAATGTTTCTTCTTCATTTTAAATCTAGCAAATTTATCATATAGTCATTTTATATTTAATAAAATAATTTATGACAATTAAATATATAATCTGTGGAAGCAGATAGCTTTCTGTCAGCATGCCTACTTGAGCTGCCTGCTTGTACTCCTTTATCATATAAGGTCCATAAAAATATTTCGTAGACTTTTTAATTAAATTTTTTATGACAAATTTTTATTGACGCGTCTGCTTCAAATGCTGACCCTCTTAACCACTAATCTAATATATAAGAGGTGGTTCTCTTTACCACTAAACCAATAAAAACTCCCCAAGTGGACCTTCTTTATTACCCTATTTTAACACTGCTATCATTCATTGTACCAAATGTTTGGTAACCTTATATAAGAGGTGGTTCTCTTTACCACCAAACTAATAAAAACTCCCTACGTGGACCTTCTTTATTACCTTATTGAACTTTCTTTATTAACCTATTTTGACACTGCTATCATTCATTGTACCAAATGTTTGGTGAATAGTACCTTATATTAAAGGTGGCTCTTTACCACCAAACTAATAAAAACTCCCCACGTGGACCTTCTTTATTACCCTGTTGGACCTTCTTTATTACCCTATTTTAACACTGCTATCATTCATTGTACCAAATATTTGATGAATAGTACCTTACATTAGAGTTGACTCTCCTTAACACCAAACCAATGAAAACTCCCCAAGTGGACCTCCATTATTACCCTATTTTAACATTGCTATCATTATTGTACCAAATGTTTGGTGAATAATACCGTATACTAGAGGTGGTTCTCTTTATCACCAAACCAATAAAAACTCCCCACATGGACCTTCTTTATTACCTTATTAGACCTTCTTTATTACCTTATTAGACCTTCTTTATTACCCTATTTTAACACTACTATCATTCATTGTACCAAATGTTTAGTGAATAGTACTTTATACATAGGCCCATATCTTTTTCCATTAACATGTGTATTGCCCTTTACTAACCAATATAAATTTGCCACGTGAGCTTCTATGCTTTCCACAACTCTTTTCTCGACTGTAGTTGTTGAAAAGCCTACAAACGTGTCCCCACACAATGTTTCTTCTTCATTTTAAATCTAGCAAAGTAATACTACTAATATTTATGATGTAGTCATTTTATATTTGATAAAATAATTTATTACAATTAAATATATAATCTGTGGAAGCAGACAACTTTCCGTCAACATACCTACTTGAGCTGCCTGTTTGTACTCCTTCATCATATAGGGCCCATAAAAATATTTCGTGAACTTTTTAATTAAATCTTTTTATGACAGCTGCTTATTGACACGTACGCTTCAAGTGCTTGATTTTATTTCTTTAGCTGCTTCATGTCACGACTCGAAATTCGGGTGTGATAACACTCACCTAAACTCAACAACTTAACAATAATAGTAAAAATGGAAGATAACAGTCTAATAAGATAAATAAGTGAAAGAAAATGAAATACAACCATCCTAAGAACTGGTGTTACTTGTACAAGCCTCTAAATACCAAATTCTCAAATGAAGTACAAGTCATAATGTCTTGTCCACACACAGAAAAAAAACATAGAAATGGATCCTCAAAGGCCTACTAAAGATATAAACAACTACCTCACAAGTAATCCAGAAGCTCGATCTAACGAATAAAAGTCTAGAAGGATGGATCGGGCTCACAATCTACAAAAATGTAGCAAGGAATGAGCACCAAATAACTAGGTACTCAACGAAATGGAACTAACCAAAGTAAAGCGATGAAGAACACAAATAACTCCTTAAATCTCAACCATAATCCATAGAACTACAACTCTACACTCAGAAAAGTCCCAACATAATATAGTATATAGATCACAATAATTTAAATATACTCATCATTTGACATAATATTTCAGTACACAAGTATATAAGTAGATCCAACTCTTTCCCACAATTAGAAATATAATAAGTATACAATCTCATAAACAATATATGACAGTATCAACAAAATAAGAAATAAGATGGAGTGAATGTCATGGAATGTACAAAATGTAATGCAATGTCAAGTACTTGTGATGCATGTCTGTCCTAGAATACACATCTGTTGATTAGATGACTGCGTCAGACGAAACTCATGAGGGCCATACATGGACCATGTATCTGTGATCATGATTGACAATGACCTCGACTCATGTCACCTGTTCGAGAATCACCTCAGACCCAATATTCGTTGGCATATTACCTCAGCCTGACCGGTCGATACCTCGACCACCAATATACGTGTTACCTTACTTACATCTCGACCGTAGCCATCACAAGTATCAATGTACAAATAATAATAAATGCAATGTGCATGATCACAATTATATCATAGTACCAACATCATAATGATTTCAATATATCAATATTATCAATAGTTCAATATCATCAGTGTTTCAATATCATCAATGTCTCATTATCACCAGTATCTCAGTATCTCAATATCATCAATGTCTCATTATCATCAATATCTCAATATCATTAATGTCTCAATTATCATCAATATCTCAATATTATCAATGTCGAATGATTAACAAGATCACATAGATTATGAATTCACAATTAATTTATAAATCTATGTAGCACCATATGAACAAGTATTCAATGCAAAAAGTCATGATCAAATTTACAATGATACAATTCTACCCCCAAATACTCAATTCTATACACATAGAAGCATACAAAGTTCATTCATACTTAACAAAATATTAGAAGTCCACTTGCCTCAAGTTAAGTCTCAAATCAGGATAAATCCGCCGCTTTTCCTCTACTACGATACTCCAACTCACTAAAATCTATTTAAATATAGCATCATAATCATATAACGAATATAATAACACTAAACTCAATCAATTTGGAGAAAAAAGGTAAAATGGTAAAAAATCTCATGCTGAAAAATGTAGCCAGAATCTGAAAATTAATATATGAAAATATTCCTGAGGTGACAAGGATTCCAACTGTCACTATCCAAGCCTAGGGCCTAGACATGACATGCGAATGAGAAACTCGAAGGTAGCTGAAAATAAGCCTCTTAGCATATCGTTTGCACATCCTTGGTTGTGGAATATAAAACAAACATTCAACATATATTTTTAAGGGAATAAGGGCTTATGACTCACACTATGGGGTTAAATAGGGGAATAGAATTTGTATGAAACACATAACAAGCAAGTACTAAGGGGAGAGTAAGTAGGACTCAAGTTATGGAGAAATAGGGACTTAGGACTTTCGTCACTTTCCATCATTATCAATAACATCAAATAGCATCACATAAGGGATATGGTCTAAGGGATAAATCTCCAAAAAAAAAAAATCTCAACATCACATCATAAGTACATAGCGTAGTATCCAACAACACCTCTAAGCATGAATAAGATGGGGGCCAAGAAATGTCCAAGGCTCACCCTCAAACTAGAAAGTAAAGTGAAATGAAGTCTCAACATGAGCAAGATAGAAGTAGGATATTGTCCTCGAACTAGAGGACTCATGACAAGCACAATCTTCACAAATCCAAGCTAGTCACGTGGAGGATATCGAGGAACGTCGTTCCTTACATGGTTGAATCATGTAGGCATAAAAGTATGTGTCAGTACTTTGAATGTACTAGTATGTAGGTATGCAATCCATGACATGGAAACAATGATGAAATGCTTCATACTAAATCTCATATTATTATATATATATATATTTTCTAAAAGCATTAGTAAGTCATAATCAAACCAATATCATTGAAACATAAAAACATAACTTTAGAAAGAACTTGGTGGGATGCATGAATGAGCATAGTCGTGACTAAGAGAACCATATAAACTTAGAATAAGTATGGAATATAGAGATTTAAATCGTATGCCATAAAAGAAACATCTTTGAAGTATGAGGAGAACATACGTACGGGAGATCATTTAACACACTATTTTAGCCAAAACATAAGATAATGCACATGATAAATAAAGAATTTACCCTTACTTGGGCACATAATGAGACATAAAGACTTAGGTTGGTGAGAAGACACATTTTTTATGAACAATTAAAATACTATCATCCGGGTGAACAATACATCACTTTACATAAAAGACTATTTTATTATGAAAAAACATTAGTAATCATAGTGGAGACCACCTTACATACTTGTAGACATAGCCATATACCTTTAAGAGAAACACCATTTGAACTTGTAAAACCATGAGTTATAGGAACTTGAAAACACTTTTCGTAGAAATAGACACCTTTAGACATAATAAGAGGGAACCATCTTAAATCATCATAGAAGTACATCTTGGGATCATAAGGAGAACTTGAACATATGTGAGAGCACCCTTTAACCGACATAAATTATGTGAGCTAATCGTGGAGCCCCGATGTTTTCCTTACACCGAAAGAAAGGGGGAAATCACTTGCCAAGGTGACCTCCTAAGATTCCTAAGTGGATCCACTAAAGCCATGCTATTGAGCAACTTCTACTATCGGTTGGTCTAGAAATCAATCTCTACTAGCGGGTGACTCCTATTTTCTATGGTGGCACGTAGTTATAGGACAATGGGATTCTACTAAAAGTCTTATACCTCTTCTAAGGGGAAGCTTCTGCATTCATTTCAAAGTCTACTCGGTGCTAAGTAAAACTCTCCCAAAATAATCATAAGCATGAAGCATGCATTCATTAGTGGAGAGGTATTCCACTAACCTATCCCATAAATATTTAGAACATTAATCATCATCATAAAAATAGCTCCTATGTCTTGACTAAGCCTCTACTACTGGCTAGTATCATAATCTTGTCTATGCCTCTCCTATCGACTCATCATTTCATATCCCTCTACTAACGGGCTATCACTCACCTTATGGGAATACCACCCTCTTCGATTAATGCCTCGTAATCACCTTATGGGAATAACACCCTTTTTCATTAACATATAGTAAGAACTTTATGGGAACACCACTCTTTTCAAAATTTAATTTAACATGTACCATATGGGAACATCACCCTTTTTGGTCATTTATCATTCTTGTCTCCAATGAGTCTAGTCCCAAATAACATATAGACAAGAGTATAGTCATGACATGCATAAATTTATACACCATAATATAATAAAGAAGACTTTTCAATAATGCATATCTTTCTTATAACTTCAATGGGTTTGATAGCATACTTGACAACCTTCATCATTCATAATATCCGTGTTGTATAAAGGAAGGAGTTCATGAACTTACATAAAGTTTCATAGTATTCTTATGAAGCCATAACATAAATAATGACTCTTAACATTTAGGACCTTTATATTCTTATATAGCATGGATTAAAACTTCCTTCTTTCATAAAACATCCTCTTCATATAAGTTAGGTCAAAACATGGGATTTGCATGCTTGATGTCACCCAAGCTACACCTCTTTTTTGGAAGTTAAAGCGGTCGTTGTCAAGATATATAACTTAACCAAGGTTAGGGTCAAACCCACAAGGAATATAGTAGAGTTTAGGATAATTCCAAGTAATTATAGGTGATTAACCTACTTATCTCCCGAAAGGAGAGGGGTTTATAAATTTTCAAAAAAATAAACCTATACTAGTGCAAGTGTTGTAAAATCAGTGGAAGAAGTAACTAGGGTATTTTATTCTCCATGATTCCCTAACTCAACATTACTAGACAATCACAATCTTTTCTAGTGTGTAGCATGCAAAACGGTAAGTTAAGTTTACCAAACCCTTTGATCCAAGTGAGAGGTAAATATCACTTAGTGATTTGATCCATCTCTGTAGTGTGACATTACTAATCCTTACTTATTTTTTCAGTACAACCTTCCCTTGATCCAGCTTTGTTGATTAGATGAGAAAACATCAACCGAATCCTATTAATTATTCTCTTTTTCTATTAATTACTATCTTGATCCATTCAGTAACACTAGAGGAGTTCTAATGTTGGTCACCTCTTAAAAAATAATTAAAACAAAGAGAAATAATCAATACATGCATGCACACCTTCCAAGAATTATGGATTATCCAATTTTACCTTGTTAATTCTTCATGGTTCCCACAACCCTAATTGTGAATTTGTCTAAGCATAATCAGGGTAGATGAATTAATCATGTTAAAGAAAAGCATAATTAATCACTTACGATGATAAAGTTAAAGAGCAAGAAATCTTAATCTTCAAGAAATCACAATGCTATAACATTAATGTAAAAATCACACAAAGAGAGTTTCACCAGTGTTTGTCTATCGTTCTGCCTCTCTCTCTCTGTAAAAGAAATCTAAAAACCTATTTATACTAATTAAAGACTAAATTTAAAATGAACTAGGAAAACTGAGTCGACAGGATTCATGGAAGGGTTTACGGGTCGTATAGGATTCCATGACCTGTGTCGGGGCTTCATAGACTTCAACTTCAGAAACTGAGCCTCAATTCCTTGAGACCTTTCTATGGTCCATATTCAGACTTACGACCTTTATAAGGATCCATCTGAGCCCATTGTCTGAAACTATTTATCTTTGATTCTTAAGGCACAAAATCAATCCACGACCCATATCAACTTCTACGACTCGTCTGTTCCTTCGTGGACTAACATGTGAAAATAGGCCCTTCATAGAATCTTAGCCACAAAACTACTCTATGGCTCGTGGACGTCTCCACGACCTATAGAGTGTCTTGTACTCTCCCAAAATGCTAAAAATATGCAAACTTCATCCCAAAACCAAGCCAACTCTGTTATCCTGCAAAATAAACATAAAACACACATCAAACCCACAAATATCGCTTTGAAAACAAATACAATCCTAAGTTTTAAGCATTAAAAGTGCTGTATTTCGACAACACATCAACACCTTCAACTTAAAATTATTGCTTGTCCTCAAGTGATGGACTCAATCTACATAAGTAGTATAGTAACACACAAACCTCAGTCAACTGGCATACATTATCTCAGAATCAAGCTTAAATACCCAAACCAACATATCAGTGCATATCAGATAGTCATAAAAAAAATCAATGCATATCAATATGTATGACATTGCAACTATGACAAACAAGGTAATCACACATACACAATAATCACTAAACTAGCCTAGAATCAATAGTGTAATGCAAGTGCCCTCACACAAAGAAGTCCCATGTCCCACTCATGCTAATATTTTTAGATTCAATGTTTGGGACTACACAAACTCACTCATACTCACAATAGATATTTAAACACTATGCTCAATACCATATGCTTGCCTCTTTACTCACGATTATGACCTTCAACCTCTTGGATTATGATCACTATTGGACTTTCTTGGCTTGTAGCGTAGGATCAGGGGGGATTTTGTATGATGCTTTGGGAACATAATGACTAAAGACCCGCCTTGATACTGCATTTTCTACTCTTTTGCCCTACCAATACTGATATTTCTCACTCCTTCTTCCCTTCTCCTATTTCAAGCTTTTCTAGGTGCTTTATTCTAGTTTTTAGCTCATTGCCTTTTATTTTTCACATTATTTTTATTTTTAGCTCATTGTTAAGGCATATTTTCATCTTTTCTAGCACCCATATCACATTTCCCCCCTTTTTATGTATTACTAAATTTTTCCTTATTTATTTTGACCTCCCTTACACTAGCCACCTTCAACTTAGGCTTTTGGCCTGGGGTGAGGTGCACAATATTCAACCTATGAACTAGGGCCACTTTTATTAGCCACCCTTAACTTAAGATTTTGCCTTAGTCAAGGTGCACAATGTTCAAGGAAGGACCATAGCCAATTTCAGGATTTCACAATCAACAAGGCTTGGTTACTTAGGCGTCTACAAAGAAAAAAGTATACGCAAGGCTCAAATATTTGGTTCAAGGGACACATTAAACATTTGGATGATTATTTAGGCTAAGTGAACTAATATGAACAACAACCTAAGATCCTTTCCTAACCAACTAACCTACAGTCTAAGTCAAAGTAATAGGGCAAGTTCTAAATTAAGACACAGTATGAGAATCATGCAAATAATAAGATCACACACTTGGAACTTATTACACTATCAACTCAGACTCTCAGATCATGTTTTTTATCAAAGTTACACCTCACTTATCAGAACAAGTACTGCCAATTAATCAAGATCATATGGATGTTATAAAGACTACCTAAAATTAAAAACTTTCTAATGGGTATCATTTTTCAATGAAAATGAACATATGCCATATACTTAAGTACAATATGCTACTAATACTACCTATATATCCTAAACATGCCAGTTTAATAGAAAGTAAATGTCTTCGGGGAAAGAACACAAGCAAGAAAACCCCTCAAACTCAAAAATTGGGATAGTTATAAGCCATAGCTACTCAAACTTTACTGAGGCCTATAACTATCCTCACCCCATCGAAAAAGATGTGCATTGTCCTCAATGCACAAAATGTAATAGAATTAAAGCATAGGGATCAAAACATATACCTGGGCGCCTAAGTGCTGATCTTTGGCTATGTCTGACCACCCTCAACCTTCTTGGTGGTCTCCTTAGTGGTTGGAGCATGTTGAAGGGTCCAATACCCTTCACAATCTCCTGTAGTTCTGCCTGCCGTACTATCTCATCTGTAATCGATGCTCGTATGGCAATCGCTACCTGCTCCCTCTCAGTGAACTTTGCCTCATACCTTAGGGCATCAGGATCATTAGTCTTAGATCAAGTCCTCTTCCAGAGGTATGAAGTGGTATCTCCTCAGTTGAAAAAAGGTCAACAAATGCCTCTGTAGTAGTGTCGGGTGTCGAGAATACCACTAGTGCTGCTACTGCTGCTCTAATCTTAGCCCAGAGCTATCGAATCTATCTACATCGTAGTCAGATCAGGAAGCTGTGCTAAAGCGCGGCTCTACTCTACTCTGCGCTTAAATGTGTCTATACGACCATGTACTGGTATGTAATAACCCAAAAATTTCCAAACCTTGTGACATTGCTTGAGGACTGATTTGAGTCTATCTTGATTAGCCTTTGAGTTTCCTGAGTCTCTCTTGCATGACTGTCTTGGAAGAAATCATATTGTTAAGTTTTGCTCGATGTCTTGTGGAAGTACTGAATTTAAAAGTCTATATCTCTTGGTATGGGATGAACTGTGTGAGATACGATTGATCAAATTGAAAATCTTTGAGTTATCTTCCCAACGCACTTGGTTTCACTCAATTCGGAGTTTGTATGTGAAAGTTATGACCTTTACGGTGGGACTGCCTGTGCATGAGAAACATTCTGGAAAAAGGGAGAGGATTGTTGGCTAAGGCACTGCCTCACGATGGGGTTCACGGGCCGTGTAGAGGTTCAAGACCCGTGAACTAGTCCGTGTGAGTTCTAGTGAGCAGTCAAGGCTGTGGGCCAAGACTCTGAGCCAATAAAGGCTCCACGAATCACCTCACGGTCCGTGTGAAGCCTCACGACTCGTGAGCCTAGTCCGTGTGAATTCCAATGAGCAACCAAGGCTCTGCGCCGAGGCTCTAAGCCAAGGGAGGCTCTATGGACCATCTTATGATCCATGTGAAGCCTCACGACTCGTGTGCCTGGACGTGTGGTTGCATGAGGAGAATTTGGCTAAGTATGGAATCTTCGTGGGTAAAGTTGTTCTAAGTGTAGTTTCACGGAAGGGGCTCACAGACCGTGTAACCTCTCATGGTCCATGTAGTTGACCGTATGGGTGACATTTCAAATTTTCCTATCTGTTGTTAGATAAATGCTCGGCGTCAAGTGATGCCTCACGGCAAAGCTCACGGACCGTGAATCACTACACGGTCGGTGTAGTACACTCCGTCAGTGACAGTTTCAAATTTTCTTCCTCGTTTCATTAATGGTTTAACTATAATTTTTAACTAATCCTAAGGTTGTTTTAGCATTTTAAAACTCTCTTAAACCCCTGATTTAGCCCTATTCATCTTTATTCAATTCAAACTCTCTCAATTCCTTTCAATTACTCTCAAAAACTCCATTGAAGGCTAGGCTTGGAAATCAAGGAAGCTCAATTCTTCTTCAAATTGTTCTTGTTCTTATTGATTAATCAAGGTATGTGGGATTGATTCATGGTTCTCCTTTCAACCATGAAGACCCAAAACTTTTCTTCTTTAATTTTGATAAGTTTTGCTCTCTTTGAAATAGGGTCTTTTAATTTATGAATGATTTAATTCAATTGAGTTGTGGGCTGTACTTAAATGTTGAATTTAAGATGAATTAAGCCCCAAATTGTTATATTCCATTGATTTTATGAAGATTCAAAAATGCATGCCCCCTTTGTTCTTCAATGTAAGCATGGGTAGTATGAATTATGCTTCTAATTGTTGAATCCATCATGTTTTAAGTATGAATCTATTTTATTATGATGATTTAAATGTTGATATCAATTACCCATGCTATTCAATGATCATCCATGCATTGCATTCATGAGCATGAAAGGCTTGATTGATGAAACTCTTGTCAAGGGCTTGACCCTCTTGATATGATATGACTTGATATTGATAAGACATGGGAATTGACTAGAATGTGTTCACATCTTGTCTTGATATGACTCTATGAGCAACTTCGGTGTTTTACACCATATTCTTATGTTAGAATGAGCTACTCCTATGCATTGGTCTATGGATATGATTCTTGAACTCTTGTTTGACTTTTTAGCTTAATTATGGAAAGACTTGAAATATGATTTAGGCTTGTAGCCAACTTTGCATTTCTTTGACTTGAAGTATTGAAAACTCCATTTTGAAAGCTTGTATATGTATATGTATTCCCGTGGGATGAGACTTAACACCGAGCGATTGGAGTCGGGGTGGACTATCTCCAAGGGTTCATACTCCTTCCATCAAACCATGTGCCAACATGGTATATCTCCCAAGATGGGATTGACTTGTTATTTATCCCTATTTTTTTAGGGTTGACTTGGGATCTACCTGGCAAGTTGTCCAATTCCAAGTAGTAGCTCGCTTGGTCTCTCTTGTTGTCGGTTGAAGTCACATCTCCACTATGATATGTAGGTTTTCATTCATGTATCATGGCACTTCATGGCATATTGTTATGATATTTTTCCCTTGCTATATATATTCTTTCTATACGTATATGTGCCCTCGTCATCCAGCTTTGTTGTAGGTTCATGTTCATGTGCATGGCATGCCTGCATACTTAGTGCATTATATGTGCTAACCCATACTCTTTGTCTACACGATCTAACCATGTAGGGACCGGAGACGACATTCATCCACCATTGGACGCTTAGTTGAGATCGTTGACTTGTGCTAGTAGTGAGCCCTATACTCCAAGGGCAATACCCACCTTCCTCTATCTTATGTTTTATTTTATTTTATCTATCTTGTGACTTGAGGGTGAGCCCAGATTATGTCGAGTTCCCATCTTATTCTATGCAAAGGCATTGTTGGACATATCAAATTCTATTATACGCCGTAATTTGTTCTTGTTGAGATGTTATGACTATCTATGCTTTTTTATAATTACCTATGTTTTAATTATGCTTCCACTTATGCTATTATGAGTTATTGGATGGGAATGTGCTTACATGGAAAGTCCCCAACCCTTCTTGCCCCCATAGCTTGAGTCATACTTACCCGTGCCTTAAAATGTAATTGCTATGTGCTATGTGATTCATGCTTATCCCATTCCCAACAACATCCACATAGCTTGAGTCCAAAACCCCGAACTCCCTTAGACTTATGTGTTGTTTATTGTATTACGCACTTCTGAACCAATGATGTGTGCAATGATGCTTGGATGGCTTGATCGAGGACTATTGAGTTCTCCTTCATCATGTCATGTCTAGGCCCTATTATCGGGTCATGACAAAGATGGTATCAGAGTCCTAGGTTTATAAATGATCCTCAAAGTCCAATATGTCACGTCGATTAGAGTCTTATTCATGGGTGTGATGCGCACCATACCTTTGAATGAGAGGCTATGACGACGTTTTAGGAATTATTTCACTTCATTGTTTCTTAGGTCGTGCTGTGAACTATTTTTTAAGGTTTCCTAACATATTGGTATTCTTGTTACTATTTCAAATGATGCCTCCCCGAAGAGCTCCCCTCCCCAGACAGACCCCAATTTATGAGGAACAAGCCCTCGTGAGCCTGTGGAAGAGCAAGAGAATCATGTTGAATTTCGGAACGTGGTTGCTATGTTGGCCCAAGTGGTGTCTAATCAGGCCCGACCAACTAATCCCACAACTGGTAGCACTCTAGCTTCTAGGGTGAGGGACTTCACCCAGATGAATCCTCCGGAGTTCTTTGGTTTGAAAGCTGATGAAGATTCTCAAGAGTTTATTGATGAGCTCACAAAGGTATTGACTATTATGGGTGTAAGTTCTGAGGAGAAGGCTGAATTGGCTACTTATCGGTTGAAGGATGTAGTCTAGGTGTTGTACAATCAATGGTTGGTAGAGAGGATTGCAGATGTTAAGGTTGGATGGGAAGAGTTCAAGTTTGCTTTACTGGACCATTTCTTTTCTCTTGAACTTCGAAAGGCCAAGATGATTGAATTTATTAACCTCAAGCAAGGTAGCATGTCTATAAGGAACTATTCCCTTAGGTTCACCAAGCTCTCAAAGTATTCTCCTACACTAGTGGCGGATCCCTGTGCAAGGATGCAGAAGTTTATTTTTGGGGTCTCTGATTTAATAGTGAAGGAGTGTCGCACCACTATGCTTATTTGGGAAATGGATATCTCCAGGCTTATGACTTATGCTGAACAGATTAAGGGAGAGAAACTCAAGGAGAGAAGGGTGAATGACTCCAAGAGGGCCTGGTTCGATGGTGGATTCTCCAATTCTAGGAGTGGTGGTGGAAATGGCCGATTCCAATAAGGCCAAGGTTCGAATATGAAGTTTGCCAACTCCTAATGCACCAATTAGAGGTGGACCACGAGCTCCCCATTGTGTCCAGTGTGGGAGAAGTCATTTGGGTGAATGTAGGAAGGTTTCGGGTGCTTGCTTTGGGTGTGGAAGTATGAACCACAAAGTTGTTGATTGCTCGAAGAACACAAAGAAGGATCAAGTGATTCCTAGTAGTCAAGGGCAGGCAAAGGCTTAAGTTGGTGGTGCTCCCAGAAACAATAGGTTCTATGCTCTTCATGCTTGGTAGGAGGTGGATAAAGCTCCAGATGTTATGACTTGTATGTTAAAAGTCTTTGATTTTGATGCTTATGCTTTACTTGATCCAGGTGCAAATTTATCTTTTGTGACTCCTCTGTTGGCTGTTAAATTTGGCTTGAGTCCTGAAACTTTGAGGGAACCTTATTCGGTTTATACTCCCGTGGGTGAGTCTATTGTTGCCCAGAAAATGTATCGGGGTTATCCTGTTTCAGTCTTGCGTAAAGTCTTTCCAGGTGATCTTGTAGAGCTTGAGATGTATGCTTTCGATGTTATTCTTGGGATGGATTGGTTGCATGCATCATATGTCTCGGTCGATTATAGGACTAGGCAAGTCAGATTCCAGATTCCTAATGAACCTGTCTTGGAATGGAAAGGTAGTGATTCCGTGGTTAGGGGTCAATTTATTTCCTACCTCAAAGTTCGGAAGATGATTTGTAAGGGGTGCATCTATTATATTGTGAGAATTAGAGATGTGGAAACTGAGTCTCCTACTCTTGAGTCAACTTCGGTGGTTAATGAGTTTACCAATGTGTTACCCGAAGATTTTCCCGGTATTCCTCCTGAAAGAGAGGTGGATTTCGACATATATCTCCTTCCGGTTACTCAACTTATTTCCATTCCTTCTTACCGTATAGCTCCGGCTGAACTAAAAGAGTTGAAGGATCAATTGAAGGACTTATTGGAGAAAGGTTTTATCTGGCTAAGTGTTTCACCTTGGGGTGCTCCGGTGTTGTTTGTGAGAAATAAGGATGGGACACTCCAAATGTGTATTGATTATCGGCAGTTGAATAAGGTGACCATCAAGAATAAGTACCCGTTGCCCAGAATAGATGATTTGTTTGATCAGCTCTAAGGAGCTACTTATTTCTCTAAGATAGATCTTCGTTTGGGTTACCACCAGTTGAAGGTGAGGGAGTGTGATATTCCAAAAATAGCTTTTCAGACTCAGTATGGACATTTCAAATTTGTGGTGATGTCATTTGGTTTGACCAATGCCCCGTCAGTGTTAATGGATCTTATGAATTGGGTATTCAAGCCATTCCTTGATAGTTTTGTGGTTGTCTTCATTGATGACACTTTAATTTACTCCCAAAATGAACAGGAACACATGGATCACTTAAGGTTAGTGCTTCAGACCTTACGAGAGATGAAACTATTTTCCAAGTTTAGCAAATGTGAGTTTTGGTTGGGGTAAGTTGCCTTTCTTGGTTATGTGGTGTCCGGTGATGGTATTAAGGTTGATCCTAAGAAAACCGAAGCCGTAAAGAATTGGCCTAGATCGTTGACTCCTTTTGATATCCGAAGTTTCCTTGGGTTAGCAGGTTATTATCAGAGGTTTGTTAAGGGATTCTCTTCTATTGCATCCCCGTTGACTAAATTGACTCAAAAGAAAGCTAAGTTTGTGTGGTCAAGCGAGTGTGAGAAGAGTTTTTAGACTTTGAAGGATCGACTTACATCGACCCCCGTCTTTACCTTGCCAAATGGATTAGATGGGTTTATGGTGTATTGTGATGCTCTGCAGATTGGGTTGGGATGTGTGCTCATGCAACATGGTAAGGTGATAGCTTATGCGTCTCGAAAATTAAAGGTGCATGAATAAAACTATTCGACCTATGATCTTGAGTTGGCTGCGGTGGTGTTCGCTTTAAAGATTTGGAGACATTACTTGTATGGAGTTCATGTTGATGTTTTCACCGATCATAAGAGTTTGCTATATGTGTTCACTCAAAGGGATCGTAACTTGAGGCAAATGAGATGGTTGGAGCTATTCAAGGACTATGATATGAGCGTTCTATATCACCTGAGCAAGTCAAATGTTATAGCGAATTCCCTTAGTAGGCTATCCATGGGTAGTGTGTCACATATGGATGAGGGGAAGAAAGAATTGGTAAGAGATGTGCACCATTTGGCTAGATTGGGTGTTAGATTGGCCGACTCAAATGATGGTGGCCTTCTTGTTCAAAACGGGTCTGTGTCTTCTGTGATTGTTGATGTAAAACCAAAACAGGATTTGGATCCTTCCTTGGTGGAGTTAAAGAAGTTGGTTGTTGAAAAGGAGATAGAGGTTTTCTCCCAAGAGGGAGATGGTGTGCTACGGTATCAAGATTGGTTCTGTGTCCCAAATATCGATGGTCTAAGGGAAGTTATCATGAGTGAAGCTCATAATTCCTAATATTCTATTCCCCTGAGATCTACTAAGATGCATCGGGACCTACAAGAAGTGTATTGGTGGCATAGCATGAAGAAGGACATAGCCAAGTTTATGTCAGAATGTCCGAATTGCCAACAAGTGAAGGTGGAACACCAAAGGTCCAGTGGCTTGACCTAAGATATTGAGATTCCTACTCTGAAGTGGAAAAATGTGAATATGGACTTTGTAGTTGGGTTACCCCATACTCATAAATAGTTTGATTCTATTTGGGTTGTTGTTGATCAAATGTCCAAGTCGGCTCACTTTCTACTGGTCAAAACTACCTATAGTGCCAAAGATTATGCCAAATTGTATATCTGAGAGTTGGTGAGATTTCATGGTATATCGAGGCCTATCATATCAGATCGTGGTACCCAATTTACTTATCACTTTTGGAGATCATTTAAAAAAGGGCTTGGCACTATGATCAAATTGAGCACCGCTTTCTATCCCCAAACCAATGGGCAAACTAAGAGGACAATTCAAACTTTGGAGGATATGTTAAGGGATTGTGTGTTAGAGTTCAAGGGAAACTGGGATGATCACCTACCACTTATCGAGTTTTCCTACAATAATAGTTACAACGTTAGCATTGGTATGGCCCTATTTGAAGCTTTATATGGTACAAGGTGTAGGTCCCCGGTGGGATGGTTTGAGTTGGGTGAATTAGTGTTGTTAGGTCCGGACTTGGTTGTGGAAGCCATAGAAAAGGTGAAATTGATTAGGGAGTGGTTGAAAATGGCTCAAAGTCGCAAAAAGTCTTATTCGGATGCTAAGAAAAGAGATCTCAAATTTTATGTGGGTGATTGGGTTTATCTGAAGGTGTCACCTATGAAGCGTATTATGCAATTTGGCAAAAAGAGCAAGTTATGCCCTCGGTATATCGGACCGTATGAGGTCGTTGAATGGGTTGGAAATGTGGCCTATAAATTAGAGTTGCCTTTGGATATGAGGTCTATTCATCTGGTGTTCCATGTTTCGATGTTGAGGAAGTTAATTGGTGACCCTAAGACAATTATACCTTTGGAAGATGTCACGGTTGAGGAAAACTTAACTTATGAAGAAGTACCAGTTGAGATCTTTGATAGACAAGTAAAGCATCTTCGCAATAAGGAAGTAGCTTCGGTTAAAGTGCTTTAGAGAAATCAACATGTCGAGGGTGCTACATGGGAAGCAGAGTCGGACATGATAAAGCATACATGCATACATATGCACGAAAATGATTTGAATAATGTTTTGACATGAGTTTTAAATGACTTTTGAAATGATGAATGATGCATTGTGTTTATGTTGAAACATTTCTTGTTTAAATCGACTCCTTCGAGCTTTGTTGTAGCCCATTCGAGGATGAATGTTCCCAAGGGGGAGATGATGTAACAACCTAGAAATTTCTGAACCTTGTGATGTTTCTTGAGGACTGATTTGAGTCTATCTTGATTAGCCTTTGAGTTTCTCGAGTCTTTCTTGCATGACCGTCTTGGAAGAAATCATATTGGTTAAGTTTTGCTTGACATCTTATGAAAGTGCTGACTTTAAAAATACATATCTCTTGGTATGGAATGAACTGTGTGATCCACAACCTATCAAATTGAAGCTCTTTGAGTTATCTTCCCAACTCACTTGGTTTCACTCAATTCGGAGTTTGTATGTGAATGTTATGGCCTTTACAGTGGGACTTCCTGTGCATGGGAAGCATTCTGGAAAAGGGGAGAAGATTGTTGGCTAAGGCACTGCCTCACGATGAGGTTCACCGGCCGTGTGGAGTCTCAAGACCTGTGAACTGGTCCGTGTGAGTTCTAGTGAGCAGTCAAGGATTTGGGCTAAGGCTCTGAGCTAAGAAAGGCTCCACACATCACCTCACGGTCCATGTGAAGCCTCACGGCTCGTGAGCCTAGTCCGTGTGAATTCCAGCGAGCAACCAAGGCTTAGCGCTGAGGCTCTCAGCCAAGGGAGCTCAATTCATCTTCAAATTCTTCTTGTTCTTCTTGATTAATCAAGGTATGTGGTATTGATTCATGGTTCTCCTTTCAACCATGAAGATCCAAAACTTTTCTTCTTTAATTTTGATGAATTTTGCTCTCTTTGAAATTAAGTCTTTTAATTTATGAATGATTTAATTCAATTGAGTTGTGGGCTGTACTTAAATGTTGATTTTAAGATGAATTAAGCCCCAAATTGTTAAATTCCATTGATTTTATGAAGATTAAAAAATGCATGTCCCCTTTGTTCTTCAATGTAAGCATGGGTAGTATGAATTATGCTTCTAATTGTTGATTTCATCATGTTTTAAGTACGAATCTATTTTATTATGATGATTTAAATGTTGATATCAATTACCCATGCTATTCAATGATCATCCATGCATTGAATTCATGAGCATGAAAGGCTTGATTGATGAAACTCTTGTTAAGGGCTTGGCCCTCTTGATATGATATGACTTGATATTGATAAGACATGAGTATTGACTAGAATGTGATCACATCTTGTCTTGATATGGATCTATGAGCATCTTGGGTGTTTTACACCATATTTTTATGGTAGAATGAGCTACTCCTATGCATTGGTCTATGGATATGATTCTTGAAACTCTTGTTTGACTTTTTAGCTTAATTATGGAAAGACTTGAAATATGATTTGGGCTTGTAGCCAACTTTGCATTGCTTTGACTTGAAGTACTAAAAACTCCATTTTGAAAGCTTGTATATGTATATGTATTCCCGTGGGATGAGACTTACCACCGAGGGATTGGAGTCGGGGTGGACTATCTCCAAGGGTCCATACTCACTTTCGTCAAACCATGTGCCAACATGAGATATCTCCCAAGATGGGATTGAGTTGTTATGTATCCTCTTTTTTTAGGGCTGACTTGGGATCTACCTAGCAAGTAGTCCAATTCCAAGTAGTAGCTCGCTTGGTCTCTCTTGTTGTCGGTTGAGGTCACATCCCCGCTATGATAT
>JBCEWC010002257.1:0-35477 GCA_038996855.1 Solanum aculeatissimum
TCCTGCTCTGATACCATGTTAAATTAGGTCTTGGACCTAACTCACACCCCAAAAGCTAGCTCAAAGGGAGGAGGATTTCCCAAGCCTTATAAGGAGTCCACCCATCTCATTAACCACAAATGTGGGACTTTTTGTCATTCTTCAACATATATTTACTTATCCGCATAATATTTCCTATATTTAAAGTTATAAAGTTATATATATTATGTTATGCTTCCATCTGTCCTCCAGATATTTTGAAGGTTAGTAGGGCTGCTCATACTGATTTTTGAAGTTGACCAAGTCGTAAATAATCGAATCGATAAATTATATACATATTTTTTAAGATTATGTATAAATAAAATATTATTTTATGAATAATTTTTACGTGAAAAAAAAATGCACCACTTTAATTAAAAAGAGTAAGGTATAATGTGTTTTTTATTTATGCAATATCAGTAGCTTATGTATTATTTAGTAAGTTTATGAGCAGAAAGCTAAACATAACTGGAGTTCTGATATAAGAATTATAAGATTTGAACTGATACGAAGACAATTAATTTCCTTTTGAATGCTCGTTTTCTTCTTCTTTTTTCTTTTTCCTTTCTTTCTCTTTTGAATGAATTGTTTCTTTCAATTTTGTATATAACTAATAATCGATAATTAAAGTGATTTGATTTTAATTTTGACCAGTAATCGATCAGTCGGCATAAATAATGATTGAATAGACAAGTTTGTTATCACAAATTCCAAGGAAGTTCCTCCCATGTTATATCTCTTTGCCCAAAACTCAAGGTAACATTTGATATGTCCATTTTTAATTAAATCTATAGTTGTTGTTGTCAAGTCAATATACACAATGAATATGGACCCTTTTATAGAGAAATTGACATGATTAATGTTGACATCCCAAATATCTATGTCAATTTTGATAATAATTTCAATTCAAAGGAATTGAATTCTTGTTGGAGATTTAATTTAATTGAATGATAAATAATAACTCTAGTTCGTTTGGATGGTGGTTTGTCATAGTTGTATAATGTATGGTGTTATATGATATGATACGATAGTGTACAATACAGTATAGTACAATATAATATTTGGATCGGTGGTATGGTTTACTATTGTTTAACGAGAATTTTATTGTTTAATTTGACTGTATGGTAATGTATTATGACAGATAAATTTATAAAAATGCCCTTAATTATTATAAATTTTAAATTTAATAATTTTTTTTAATAAATACATAGAATCAAGTAGGAAACAAACTAATATATTCATACAAACAACACAAGAAAATTTAAAAAGTAAGATTTTTTTTAAAAACGAACCTCAAAAAGTAAACTGAAACGTGGGAGAAAAGATGGAAGATGGAAGAGAAGATTCAAAAAGTTGATGCAGAGAAAAATGAGTAATACAAAAGCAAGAGATATATTAAGGTAAAGTTTAATAAAGAATAAAGGATAAATTATAATTACTTAAAGTTAACTAAGAGTATAATTGACCAAAAAAACAAGAGAACCATAGGATACCATCAAATTGGTGGTTTGAAAAAGTGAGGATTGTTATGGTTACAAAACTATGAAATCATACCATATAATTAATGAAACGATCAAAACAAATGTGGTTCTCTTATACATATATTTATATGTATGAATATATATAATAGAATTACCTGCTCCCTCAAATATATTTTGTGTCCTAAGAGGTGGTGGTTAGATCTATTATGTTGTATGGAGCGTATTGTTGGCCAATTAAGAATTAACTCTAGATGAAAGTTGTGAAAATTAAGGATATTGAGATGGATGTGTGGTATATTAGGTGGGACAGGATTAGAAATGAAGATATCTGAGACAATCTAGGAGTAGGTTCTGTGAAGGACAAGATGCAAAAAGTGAGATTGAGACGATTTGGCCATATAAGGAGGAGATATGCAAATGCCTCAGCACAGAGGTGTAAATTTGGCTATGGATAGTTTTGAAAACGATAGATTGAAAAAGTATTGGACAAGGTAATTATGCAGTTTCAGCGTGAAAAAACATTACCTTAAATAAGAGATTGTGACGGATATAAATTAAGATAGTATGTTAGCAATGTAGTGGAGCATGGTATCATTAATTCTTTTGCACAAAGATATAAATTTGTTTTGAACTTATTCTCCTCAAACTGAGGGTCTATCACAAATAACTTTTCTACGCTCAAAGTTGTGTAAGATATGTGTGCACTCTACTTTTTTCAGACACGATATGTAGTATTACATTGAATATGTTATTATTACCTGTTGTTATTATTACTATGTATCATGTATGTATATATGTAATTAATTGTTTGGCTTAAGTCATCAGCAACCCCTTAAAGTTGTCCACATATTTCACTTAAACACCTCAATTAAAGACTAGTACCTATTAAACACTCAAATTATTCAAAATGCGTATCTATTAAACCAAAAAAAAATTGGCAAAAAATGTGTTTTGCACTTCCCTTGAGCGCGTCAAAAATTCAAAATAGTATTTTTAAAAAAAAGAAAACTTCTTTCTTCTTTTATTGACGCTTGGCACTATAATTAACTTAAAAGATTACTTTCCTCTTTCCTTGATATTTTCTTCAAGAAAAAATAAAAGTACCACTCTTTCTTCAAGAAAAAAATAAAAGTATCCCACCCCAAACCCACCAGTCGTCGTCTTCTTTGTCATTTTCTTTTTCAGAAGTGTCTTCATTTTAGCTTTAGCATCTTTTTAAAAAACACTTTCAAATTTGAATCAACTAGTTGAATATGTATGAAGAAGGAGGAAAAACAATAGAAGATTTTACTCATCAAAAGAAACAAAAGTTAACTGATGTATGCCTATCACCATTTTCGATCACTCCAAAATTATGCTACTACTCAAATTAAATATAAACCCACTAAATTTATCAAAAATGATATCTGAAAACTTGATAGAATTATTTTATGAGTTATCAATTTCTTTTTGTCATCGATCTAAAAATGAGAAAATCACAGGCAAACTTTCTTTCTCTTTTCTTCACTCTTTCTTTCTATTTACCTTTCTCTGTGGCGCATTAAGTGTGGAAAATATTTTTTAAAAACGAAATTGAATCTTCAGGTAATATGAAAAGAAATTAAATTTTGTGGTTTGAGAAACAATGTGTTTTGGGAAGAAAATGAAGAAGAAAGGGGGTTGGGTAGGGGTGGGCCGCGTAGAATAAATGTTGGCATTTTATCTTTTTTTTTTAAAAAAAAAAGATAGAAAATGTATTTGAAATAATTTTAAACATAAATTTAGCTTTTGTATAATTTTGGAGGCTGAGTACCACGTGTTAATTTTTAATTGGTCATTTTTTCATGTCACCGCACGAGTGTATCACACTCTCCTTATATTTTTGGTTGATTATCAAAAAGTATATACGAGGAACAATTTTTTAATAGATTAAAGTGTTCAATAGGTAATAGCCTTAATTGAGATATCTAAATAAATTATGCAGACAACTTTAAGGGATCGCCAGTGACTTAAGCCTAATTGTTTTGATCTTTATAAAGTCAATAATATATATTACATAATCATGCAAAAAAAAAATTGGTAATTCCACACATGAAAAAAATATATATTTTAATAAGAGTCACTTGCATTAAAAGATTCTTTACTGCAATTCATAAGGTTAAGTCATTTTTACCAAAAAAAAAACTAACTTATTTATGTAACGATTCTAGGGTTGCATATCGGTCGATTCAGTTTGATTTTAAAGTTTATCGATTCGTAGATACACTAAACTGTTATAAAATCATTAAGATATTGATTTATCGGTTATTGATAGTCATCGATTCGGTTATAGGTTTAACCATTAAGATTTGACAAAAAAAAAAATTATTGCAAATTACTTAGAAACAAGGTGACAAACCAAATGAACCATACACATGAGTTGACATATTGTATCTTGCTCAAAAGCAAACACTGACGCATTATAGAATAACTGGAAGTTTGAGACAGTAAAAAATAAAAGTATGAAACTGTGAAGGGCTTTATATACCAAATGGTACATATATAATTATTTAATTTACTATTAGGTTACCGGTTAATCCATTAACAAAAAATTTAAAACCGTTAAAATTGATAACCCAATAATTAAAAAAAATTAAAACCGTTACAGAGATTGCTCAACCAATAACTCATTATTGATAAATCAATAACTTTTTTTCGATTCAAATTATCGATTTCAATTCGATTTTCATCAAAACATCTTTTAATGGTGACATAGGTGTGTAGTGTGTGTTTAATTTAGTATTTTAGATAATAATATTTTTCATAATTTTTTTGGTCAAATTCAAAGGTAATTAAACTTTGGCCTGTCCTACTTAAGACCTTGAGAAAAAGGTATGCAACAATTTAAACGTGCATAAGTAAAATTTTGCACAAATTTTTGCTATATATTATGGACTAAAACTAGCAAACTATACATTTTAGTAGGGTTACTATGTTTTATAATTAATGTTTTTTTTAAAGAAAGGACCCTTAATTTATGTTATATTTCATTTAGACATCTTTTAACAATATACATAAATTAGAAAAGTCTTAAAATGTATTTAATTTAATTTGAAAAAAAATATTTTTAAATTTTTTATATTTAGTTGGTTGAAATTCAAAAGTAAACAATGGATTCCACTCTTGCAAAGACCCCTAGAAAGATAGGTGGCATTTTGACCATAAATAAAAATATATGTTACCATTTGTCTTATATAAGTAAGTCCAACTCATGCATAAGATGAATTTAGACTTTTATTTCGTGGACCATTTTGATCTATTGTGCATATATTAGAACTAATTATTATTTTAAACTATGTTTTATATGACTCGTTATTTTAAAAAAAAAAAATTTAGTAATCCCATAGTGTAAGTAACAAATTTCAATATATCCCAACCCTTTGCAAATTTACAAAAATCCCTTAAAATAATCATTATGCGGATACACTGTGTTGAACCAGATTCATATGTGAAGATTCATTATATTCAAATTTCAGTTACAATTTAAACGGAAAGTAGAATCCAATCCCTAAAATTTTGCTAAACAGAAACTAACCAAGTCCCTAACAATTAGGCAACAATACGTTTAAAATATTCAAAAATTTACAGATCTTCAACCTGGAACGAACAGGAGCGATACTGTAAACACAAAAAATGAGTCAATGTGTGTCGAATGTGGCAATTATGTTGAGATCTGATGCGAAGAAGAGGTATGTAGGTGGTTTGTATCGTGCATTAGATTCATATAGATTATGTTAATTACTGTATCATGTTTAATAATTTTTTAGGAATAATATATGAATCATTCATATGTATGATGAATCAAACAAAATGTTGGTGTATCGTGTACTGTGTGATACACTGCGCAATGTGCTTGATTTCGTTTATATGATATGATGAATCTATTTATTGTGTGGCTCTGAGAAAATGTGTGTTAGATTTATAAACTGATAGCAGTGAGAAAATAAACTGGTGAATCATAAGAAAATATATTGTATCATGCATTAGATTTATATAGATTATGTTAATTATTGTATCTTGTTTTATAATTTTTTTAGGAATAATATATGAATCATTCATATGTATGATGAATCAAATAAAAATGTTGGTGTATCGTGTACTGTGATACACTGCAAGGTGTTTGATTGGTTCATATGATATGATGAATCTATTTGTTGTGTGGCTCTTAGAAAATATGCATTAGATTCAAAAATTGATAACAGTGATAAAATATGTGACTTCTTTTAAAATTGAGAGATTTAAACTTGTAGTTTCATCCTTCTTTGATTCGACTTCTTCATTTTTCTTCATGGCTAGTAAAACATGAATATGTTTGGATCTGTTTTCATGAAAAAACTATAAACACCATGTTGAATAGTTTTTTCTTGCTGTAATTGGGTGAGTCCAATACTAAATGATGGAGGATTAGCCATATATATCATAATATGAATTGATTAAAAAAAAAAGAAAATAACAAAGAGTTTCTTGAATGAAAAAGAATTCGTATGAAGATGGAGAGAAGAAGATGAAGTTAACATATCTTTTTTTTTAAAATTGAAATTGAAGAAGAGAGGGAGATAATGCCGATTAAAACTGAAGAGAAAGAGGAAGTAACTGATGCAATGTGAGCTTAATTTTAGGAGTGTTGAGAAAGAGGTGTGTAATTTGATAAAAAATTCTTTTTTTTTGTTTCCTACCCAATGTTCGAAGCCCATGGAGCCTTGATTAAATTCGAATCGCGAATTGTAGGGCCCATTCAGGGATAGTGTTGACTCGTTATTATGTATGTATTGAATAAAATCAACAATATTATACAATCATGTAAAAATATTTTGGCGATTTTAGTGAAGGAAAAAGAAATTTTAGTAATTAAGTTACTTGGTTATGATATTTACCGAGAGTTGTAAGGTTAAAAGATTTTCTGGAAAGGGTCTAAAATACTCCTCAATTATTTGAATTGATATATAATTATTCTTCATCTACCTTTCGACATTTAAATACCTCTGACGTCAACTTTTTGGCTCTAGATTACCCTCGATATTAACCTACTGGATCATATTTGCCCTTATTTCTATCAATTCTCTTAAAGTAAAATTAATAAATATTTATTTATTGCATTACCTAATTTAATAGGTCCAAATTTAAACTCTTCTCAAAAAAATAATAAAAATCACATATAATTCATAATTTCGATTTGATACGCTTGAAATTAAAATTAAAAAATTTATTAATTTCATAATATCTTCGAAGATAAAAAAAAGGATTCCTTGCCTTAAACAGTTTTTTCATATTTAATTAGTCAAAATTCAAAGATGCCCATTAAGTCCCACTATCACAAGACCCCAAGAAAGAGAGAGGTGACAATTTTCATTATAATGCATAAGTAGAATTTTGCAAAAACAAGATCAATCTATTATGAAAAAAGGCATCATATACTTTTCAACTTTATTGTTTAGAGCTGATATATTTTTAATTATAAAAATAACTAATATATATTTTTAGCATTATAAAAATGACTCATATATAATTTACTATTAAAAAAATTGTTCATATATACCATATTATTTATGCTACTTATATATCAAACATACGCAAATAAGTAAGAAAATCTTTTACTTTTCAAAAAAACATTTTTTCTTTGGGGTCATTTGATTATTGATAAAACTTATACATATTTTAGTTATGCAGGATTGTAAACTGATAACTAAAATTGTATTTGGTATGCTAAATTTTATATAAAAGCAACTAAAATTGCTACCAAACATTGTACTCCCTCTTTTCTAGTTTATGTGCCTCCTTTCGTTTCGAGAATCAAATTAGTTATTTTTTTACTATTATTTTCTCATACGCTTTTTAATTTGTCAATTACTATAACTTATATTATCTTTTACATTGTTTCAAATATGTAAATTTTATTCCAAAAAATTATAGATTTCATGTCCAAATTTAAGATTAAAATTTAAAAATTTAACTCTCAAAATTCAAACTGTTGCACATATATTGGGACAAAAAAAGTACTAATTATGCTAGATTTAAAGCATAAATAATTTTCTTCCTAATCAACAACTAATTGTCCTCTTGGTGTTTCTAAAGCTACTTGTAAAAAAAAAGGGGGGGAGAAGACGGAGGGAGGGAGTCTTGGCGTAATTAGTAATATTGTAGTCGGGTGATATAGAGGTCACAAATTTGAGCTGTGAAAATAGTTTTTTGTAAAAATATAGGATAAAGTTGTGTACGATAGACTCTTATGATCCAACTCTTTTCTGAATTCCTTTCAAAACAGAATTTTAGTATATCACGCTGCCTTTTTTAAATTATTTTTTTATAAAACAACTTTTAAAGTAAGACAAAAAAGGTTATTTTGAACAATCACTCTAAAGTAAATACTTCCTCCATCCCATTTTATGTGATAATATTTTCTTTTCAATCCGTTCGAAAAATAAAATTTCTCTTTGATCCTTAATAAAATAATTTACAACCACACAAATGTCTAAGGATTATTTTAGACCACAAGTTTTAATTTTTTTTCTAAATACCTATGTCATATTAAATAATGCCACATAAAATGAGACGGAATTTTTTTTTAATTTTCCGCCCGTTGTCTGGTACCCACATTTGAGCTTAACTATTCGAATTTATGCTGCATAAGGTCTCATTTAGGAAAAAGCACTCCCTAATCCCTATTAAAAAAATTTCTATACTCAGGATTTGAACCTAAGACCTCTAATTAAGAAAAGAGTCATTCCATCCACTTCGCCGCATCCTTTGATGAGACAGATGAAATAATTTCTAAACTATTCACTAATTTTCTACGTGTGATATAAATATAATTAAATAAAATTCAACAATATCAACTCTTTGATGGAATATCACTTCTGTTCAAGGCCCCACCCCCACCAAAATAAAAGAAAAATAAGACTTAAGAGACTAAAGCACACATGTGTTTCAAGTTTTATAAGCACCTCAATTTATATTTATTTGAATTTCGTTATAGAAACTCATAAATTTTAAATCTTAAAATTGTCGTCAAATTAAATATGAAAATTACATATAACGTTCTAATTTCAATATCACTAACTATATTTATGTCTACAACATGTTCTTGTTGACCCTAATCCTTTGTAGAATCTAGCTATAAAAGGAGTTATACAATTTATGATACATTATTTTAACTTATAGGCAACATGGAAAGAAGACACAAGCCTAAATTAGCTCCAAAATTGGAAAGGAAATATGTGGAGAAGAATAGAAGGAATCATATGAAGAGTCTATGTAATCAACTTCATTCCATGCTCCCTATTCATCCTTCTACCTCTAAGGTTAGTCATTATATGTTTTTGTATTTACGTCTGTTGGATCAAAAATGTCCTCAACGTTATCTTTTTGGCTTAGAAGTACCTTTGTGTTGCATGTATATGATCTTCTCCATTCAATTTTTAAGCATGTGTAACAATCATGCACAACTCAAGTTGATTAGTGTTATAGTTGCATGTCAAGTTTAAATCTTGAATCTGACTCTGTATTGCATGGTGTTAGCTAACATATTCATTTGCACATGCATGCAAAAGTCGGGTTATATAGAGAGGAAAAGGTATTTCGTAGAATTCAGCAGCTTTGGTTCAAATTCTGTATACAACAAGGCGAACAGATAAATTTCAAACTCCTGAATCTGCTTCTGTTTTTCTAATTCGATTTGAGTGTTGCAGGAAACAACAATGGCAGTGCCAGATCAAATAGATGCAGCAGTAAAGTACATAGAAAGCTTGAAAATGAAATTAGAGAAGAGCAAGAAGCAATTGGAAGAATTGAAAATGGGCCCAAAGAGGGCCCAATCACTCTATGCCACAAATGAACCTGGCCCAATCATAAAGTCGCCACCTGAAATTGAATTCCATGAGATGGGACCAAACGTGGTTGTGGTTTTAATAACTAGCCTTGACAATGTAGCCACTTTTAACAACATCATTCAATTATGCCACAAGGAAGGTGTTGAGGTCGTGTCTACAAGCTTTAAACTCAATGGAAACTCTACACTGCATATTTCTCTTGAAACAAAGGTCTGTATATCACAAAGGCGACTCAATAGAATTGATGGTCCACATGACTCAATAGAATTGGTGGTCCATCATTCAAGAATATTTCTTAAGCTTCTTTCATAAAATCACATACAATAACGAATTTACAAAAGAAGCCCACATGTCTTAAATTATGTATTTGATTCTGAGAGAGAGCTCAACACATGATGTGCAATTTTGCTGACCGTCATGGCGCCATGCATGTTAGAATCTAAAATTATTGTTTTTTTTATTAAACTAACATTTAATATTTGATCTATTTTTAGGTGCAAGTCATGAATAGAAGTTCAACAATGGAATTTAAAGC
This sequence comes from Solanum aculeatissimum, assembly GCA_038996855.1. NCBI lineage: Eukaryota > Viridiplantae > Streptophyta > Magnoliopsida > Solanales > Solanaceae > Solanum > Solanum aculeatissimum. Next base: position 9,879 of record JBCEWC010002257.1, read on the forward strand.
TACAAGTTTGTGTGATAAGATGAAAGAATTGATTTATGGACCAACTTGTAGCAATGAAATGGAATCCCAACAACAATTATGGGACTACATTATTGAATCTGGTCTTATAGAATTTAATGTAGAAGAGTTGTCACCAATACCAAGTCAAAATCCAAACATAAATAGTCATACAAAATTATTATAGCTTTTTCTAAGCTAAAGGGTGTTCACAAAAAAAATCTAAAACCAAATCAAACCCAAAAAAAAATGAAAAAAAAACAATTGATATTTTGTGGTTTGGTTTGATTTGGTTTGGTTTCGTTTTGATTTTGGTTTTAAATGTTATTTTGTTTAAGGTATATATTAATCTTTTGTACTCGTAGATTGTAATCTAGGATTGACTATTGATTTGTAATTTTTATTTTTGTAATGTCAGATATCTATTTCATGCTCAAAATAACTTACAATATTTTAATTATCATTGTTATTATCAAGATATGATGAATATCACAACTAATAAATCTTTAACAAAAAAAAAAAAAACATAGTGAGAAATTTTATTATATGTCTTAGAAATAATTAAATTCTTTGGACAATGCACAAAATATTTTGGAGGAAGAAGCTAATATATATTTTGATGTAAAATTTAATCTCCTGGAAATATTGGAGGTGACATGTTTTAATAAGTATGGGTTGAAGTGCACTACTTGAAATTCACAATTTTATGAGGATTTAAATTCAAGTGTGATGGTATTTGTCTTATCATCAAGATAAGCCAACGTAAGATTCGATTATATAGGTAAATATAAAAGTGAAATGAAAATAAAATTTTAGATGAACTATATGACCAAATAACTAGAATGAAAACTCTTAAATATGGTTATCACATATACAAGCCACGAATGTATTACAATGAACGGAAAGAAATACAAGTCTCAATGTAATTATTTCTAAAGTACGTAGAACAAGAATATAAACAAAGAGAATAATGTGTCCGTCGAAGTGAGAAGCAGCTACCTCACTAACTCTCTCACAGAACCCTCAAACGTAGAATAATGGAAGGTGAAATCACGAAGATTCAAGCTCGTAACTAACATAAATATAGAAGCAAGGAATGAGTAATCAATAATACGGTACTCAACAAACAAACTACAAAACACAAAGTAAAGCAATGTAGAATACGAATACTTCTTTCACTCCAATCGAACCTCTACAACTACAACCTGCATGAGAAACATCTCAACCTAACAGTTCATAATTCACTTAGCACGTAGTTCAATAGTAAATCAGAAATAGAACAGGTCACCAATATCAAATTCATCAATTAATAAGATCATGGAAGTGGTATTTTACAATCCATAAAAGACAAATAATGTGCAAAATGATACAAAAGAATAAGTCAAACGATGCATGTCTGGTCTAGCGATACACATCGGCGGAAACTCAAATCAGAACCCGGATTCACAAGGTTCATGTATTCGCCGAAAAAGATCTCGACATCAAGTATATTTCGGAGGAGACATCAGCATCAACATCTGCCAAAAGAGAACTCGGCATCAATACCATCCGTAAAAAAAACCTCAACATCAATACCAATCACCAAAGAAGACCTTGACACCATCACAAAAGATCCCATCATAGTGTTTCAACATCAATGCAATAAGAATATAATGTTTACACAATAATGAGAATAATATATGTTGCAACACACAATTCATACCAAACAATCACAATTTATTTTCATCAATGAATCAATATCATTAATCAAATCAGATAAATTATAATTAGGCAACTTAATAAGTTTTAAATGAATAAAGGTTAACATGTTTAGATCCATAGGTATTAAGAAACATTTTAAAAGTCATAAACTCTGTCTAGTCATATTTGAAATAGAAACAAAGAATAAATAAATAAATGACTATATATTGTTCAACATAACAACATATGTCACAACTATTAGTAAAAGACAAAATTATATCTAGGAGTCATTGTGGCTAAAAATTTGCGCTTTCTAATTCATATTAAGTGAATTATGAGGTGTCATTGATGATAGTGCTTAAGAAAATTATTTAAAAATATAAATAAAATATTACTTTTCATTATTATTTTTTGATTATTTTTAAATTATTTTTCTCGAAAATGTGAGATTGTTCAGAAACTCATTATTAAAGAATGGTAAATATAGATAAAAACATCAACAATTCTCTTGAACTTTTAAAAAATATATATTACTTATTTTAAAGTATTGAAAAAAATCTCAATAATTCACTTAATATAAATTAAAGAGAATATTTCTTTTAATTATAAAGAAATTCTGGCCTCTCTTGGCTTTTAGAAAAACAACGGAATAATTGTTCATATATATTTAGTTAAAAAGAATTACCATAACTTTCATTTAATAAAATAATATATCGATTAGGAGTGAAAATTCAGTTCTTCAGTTCGATTTTAGTAAATTTGGATTTGGTTCTTCAGTTTTCAGTTTTGAAAAAGTGTGCATCATATAGCGAATGTAACCATTCGGTGTTTTTAAATCAATTTTTTGGTGTGAACTAATAAAAAATAAAATGAGGACCAAATCAAAATATAAGACGCTTAAAAACTTAATATCATGCTAAGTGATTATGTGGCCCCATAAAACACTTATTGTGCTTAAAAAACTATTACTTATCTTTGTCAAGAATTTTTACCTCCAATTATTGCTTGAGGAAAATAGCACGAAAACAAATTCCTTTACATGACATAAATCGACAAAAATGTGTTTGAATTTCTCTCGAAAAATATTATTTCAAGTTAACTATATGAATTACAAATTTATTGCTAATTTGACTTGTTTCATGAATGATTTAATTGCTAATTGATTTGTATATATATAATTTTATTTTTTGGGGTCTAATATATACACATATATATATAATTTTTAAAAAAAAATTTAATAAAAGTTTAGTTCTTCGATGCACCAAAGTTTCGTGACCCGTATATTGAAGAACCGAACTTTTGAAACCAAACACCAGCATCAAACCAAAAATCAATGAACCAAATTAGTTTAATTTGATTTTATTTTTCGATTTTTACAGCCAATACTAACTTATATTTAAATCTCAATTCATTAACTGGTGTGACAAGACATAATTACTGACTTCTCTCATATATAAATATCCTCTTATTTTTTTTAGTTCTCATTCGATATTTGATAATTATATTAAAATTTAATTAAATTTAAATTTACATTAAAAAATATATATATTTATAATTTGATAACAACCTTGCTCCCTGGTGAAAACATAAGTCACCATCATTATTCATTATACAAAGAATTAATGAATATAAAATGGATCCAATATGTCTTGTTGTTTCCTAGTCTACAAAGACTCAAGATATTTTGTCTATTGAGGTCTTGAATCTTGAATAAGTCTACACTACAAATCTATTTTCATCATTTGCACAATCCTCCTTGCTAGCTTAATTTCACATTTTTCTATTTTTGTAAAGACATTTTTCGGACGTTATAGTGGTGGAGGCAAAAATTTTATTAAAATTATTCAAAATTTAATATTTTGTATATAAAAAATAATTTTTAATTTATTCATGTGTGAGTTTCTTTGTGTAATATAATTCTTTAACAAAGGACATTCAACAGATCATCCTACATTATATGTGACTACGCCACTGTGGGGTAACGTCAAATCTATCAGTCCTAATCTATAATACACCATATATCTGTTTTAATTTAATTTTCTTGTTTTCACTTGATACGGAGTTTAAGAAAGTAAAGAAGATTTTTGAACTTTATAAGCTTAAACTAAAAATACGTAGAATATACTGAAATACTCTTTAATATTATGATCTTAAATAAATCAGTCCAATTAGAAATAACCTGCAACCTGTTAACCAAAACTCAAATGATTATTTAAATCGTAGAAACAACACTCAACCTGAGATCCATGGTTGTATAATTGGAATGGTCGTAATAATGGTTAACAATCTCTCACCTTTTCTTTCTGTGTGTTGTCTCCGCATCAATATGGAACAAGATACTACAATGGCTAAGACAAAGAAGGCAAGCAAAAGCATGAGAAGAAGAACTTACATAGGCAGTGGATCATTATAATGGGAATAGTGCTACAGAAACAATGTATAGAATGACGCTAACAGGTTGCAAGAGAGGAACCAAATTATTTTCCAAGGAAAAAGAAGAGATGTATCGGTCCTTGTGAAGAGAATAATTTAAGATATATATTTGAGAGGTTGTCTCAAAATAAAATTAACTAAATGTCTGGCGAACTTAAACTACTATCCAAGTTAAAATTTTTGATAGATGTTAAGGAGATGGAAGTTATTAATTGTATTGTCCAGCTAGATTAGTTTCTTTCTGTTTTCTCTTCTTTCTTAAGTTGTAAACTTCTCTTTGGTAATAAAATATTTACTTAATTACCAAAAATTGAAAAATAAAAAAATAATGACGGTAATTATGATGTGAAGATGATAGTTATCAGTGATGGCAAATAGTGATAGTAATTGATGGTGATTAACAATGACGATGATAATAGTGATTAGTGTGGTGTATAATCGTGGTGATTGACTAGTATTAACGGTGGTTAATCAGCGTACAATAGATCTTGTGGTGTTGATGGTTAGTAAATAATAGTGGTAATTGACAGTGATGTATTGTGCTAACAATTGACAGTAATAATTGACATTCGTGGCAATGTCATGGATCGCGAAGGTGTGGTAGGTGTTAGTTAGTAGATGAAGGCAGCAATAGCAATAGTGGCTGGTGGCAATGACCGTTGATAATGGTGATAGATGTGATGGTTGGTAGCAGAGTCAGAGTTAACATTCTAATCAAGAATTACTCTCTCTGTCCATTTTTACTTGGCCCCTATACTATTTTAGGATGTCCAACAATACTTGTCCAGTTTATGAAATCAAGAGATAATTTTACACTTAGTTCCTAATTTACCCTTGTCATTAATTACAGTTATTTTCCTATTACATTTTTCAATATATTGTATTAATTATATTAAAAGGGTGATTTGGTAAAATTAGCCCTATCATTTATTACTTCTTAATTCATGTGTCAAGTCAATAGGGGTCAAGTAAAGTTGGACGGAGGGAGTAGTAATTAAGTAAATTTTGAATTCAAAATATATATATATATATATATATATATATATATATATTTGTGATTCTGGGGGTTATTAATGCGATAATGATTGACAATATTAGTGATGCATGATTGACGATTATGGTAGTGATAATTAAGAATGATATTGATGGTGATTGGTCAGAATAGTTGGTACTGACCAAATAGTTGTTGGTGACATTAATAATAGTGAAGAATTAATATCTAACCATAATGATTATGACCACAAATTTTACTTGTCTAATTTTCCCCACTTTTCTGCCAAATTTTCCTAGGGATCTTCACATTTTTTGTTTCCTTGTCCAATTAAAAGACACAAGTAATATTTCTCCCCACCAAAAAAAAGTATTTAGAAGATAATTGAGAAAAGAGTATCTGAAAAAAAAAGTAATTAAAAAATAATTGATTGTCATTATGTATGTAATTAATCAAATAACCTATCTATCTATATCTATATCTATCTATCTATACTATATTAAAAGTGTGAAGGTCGTTAGAAATATTGTTTGAATTTTTTATACTTCATTAAAAGACTCTTCTTTATACAAAATCGTATTTTCACCATTTTCTTTAAATTCTTATTTAATTATATTTATAATATTAACTTTTACAATATATGAAAATAAATGATAAAATAAGAACTTCTAGCTTTGGAAAGACTCCAAAATCTTCCTTATTTAATAGACTTCTACTTATTCCTTATTTGAATCAAGAAAATACTCTACGACCGCTAAGAAAAATCTTAATTTACCATGATATATAGGACCTTTATAAATAAATAATTTATCAAAATTACTTTTATAGTGAATTATTTATCTTTTCATATGTTCATAATTAAATTTAACTTTTCTTTGTAATGTTTGTTATCAAACAAGATACACGCTTCTTGATCACGCGCAAAACGCGTATAGCAAGACTAGTATTTATAATTGGGGAAATTACATAATATACAAAAAAGTAAAAAGTTTACAAAAAAGTAACACATGTTTTATTTACATAAAAAATAGTCCAAAATTAGTGAAACTATACACGACTATACAATATAGTTTGTCAAAAGTTATAGAAAGTATACATTACTATACAATGTATATTACTTATACATGAGTTATACACTAAATATACATTATGATACACAAATATACACTGACTATATATGCCTATATAATAAAAGATATTTTTTTATAATTTTTTAAGTTTAGTGTCTCTTGATGTAATTTGTCCTTTATAATTATGCAAGTGTCACTAAGCAGTAACATATAATACTGAAAATTGTAAGGTGCTAAATTTTTTTGTGAATCCTATTTACATATTAATGCTTATGATATTTATGAAATAATCTCTAAATATATTCTCTTGTACATTTACCATATTTGATGTTTTTTAGGTATCTATCAGTTAAACTTGATTGCATGTAACTGAAAGTGATAGCTGAAAATAGTACACTATCAAAAGTATTACTTTTGGATATGATTGAATTTTTGCAATATAACAGGTCTTTTGGCCAATAAAATTACTTCAAGTAAAAGTGGTTATCAGATATTATCTCATGTCGATATTGAAAAACCTAATCGCTTGCACATCAGTCTTTCATATCAAGAAAGGGGGCAAAAAAAACTCTCAAGACATATATATTGAATAATAGCAATGGTGCTCGAGATTGTCTTCATTTTATCTTGTTGTTTTTAGTTTATTTCTTTGCTCGTCTCATGTAAACCAAGTCCTGATCTATAAAGGAACTTGGTGTTTTGCTTTGAATTGGTTTATGTTTCTCAGTTTGCAATCCGTGGCTAGAGTTAGCTAGGATGGGTATTGAAATCTAGACTTATCTAAGGAGATTGGTTTAGTGGGAACCAAAGTTGTTGCTTAGTGGTGAAAATTTCAGGTTTTTTTTTTGTAGTTAAGATTTAATAGCATACGAATCTAGTTCCTGAGTTGTCCATAGACCACATAGTTTGTACACGCAACATAGGAACTACAAAAACAACTATCCTACCTAGTTGCCCATTGTTGCATCCGGGAAAGGATTAAGAGGTTAATCCTTAGGATTGCAAGAGTTTATAATCATTGTTGCTCCTTGATGTTAGTTGAATCTCACTGAAATCATGTGAGACAGGTCGTGATTTTTCATCCCTTAAGCAAAGGAGTTTCCACGTAAAATATTGTATTTTTTACTTTTTACGTTTTACGTTTATTCTATTTTTATTCTGATAATAGACCAGGGCGAGTGCTAAGTCGTAAATGCTTGCAGGCCATCAAATTGTTGGGCAAAGAACCATCTAGTATACATAAAATTGGAGAAGAAGAAGAAGAAGAAGCACTTGGAAGAATTGAAATGGGCCCAAAGAGGGCCCAAATTCACTCAATGAAACTAATGAGCCCAGCCCAAGTACCAAGGTAAAATGGGCCCAAACATGGTTGTGGTTTTAATAACTAGCCTTGATAATATAGCCACTTTTAATAATAACTAGAGTTGGAAGTGGTGTGTACAAGATTTCAACAACTCTACATTGCAAATTTCTCATGAAACTAAGGTAATGATGGAATTAAAGTTAAGTTCATGAAAAATAATATTTAAAAGTTGAAATTGTTTTTTAATAGGCAAAAACAGCTAAAGTTTGTGAATTGTCACTCAATTTAGAGCTACAAGTTTGTGTGATAAGATGACAATTACATTTATGGGACTGCAAAATTGAATTTGATGCATTAAAATCATTACCAACAACAAGCCAAAATTCAAACATGTATATCCTAAGTCCATGATTTTTTTGTGGTATGATTTCGAGTTAATTTTTTTGTGAAATCCTTAAAGAACTATTTGTTGTAATAATCTGGGGAAGAACTCCAATAACATCGATTTGATCTGTGGGACATCTTTTAGCATTCAGGGTTCACTCAATAAAAATAATGTGATTTTCTCCATTTTCATGTGTTAGCCCATAGATTTTTTTTTGGTAGTATAGCTTCCGGTCAATTTTTTCGTGAAGTTTTTATAGAAATATTTGTAAAGACCTGGGGAAGAATTTAAATAGTCGTAGCCTAATCCACGGGGAATTTTTAGCATTTAGGGGTCACTCAACAGGAATTAGGTAATTTTCTCTGTTTTCGTGTGTGTTAGCCCATGAATTTTTTGGTGGTACGACTTACAGTCAATTTTTTCGCGAAATATTAAATAACATTTGTGATGTCATGAGAAAACATTCCAATAGCCTCATCCTAATTAGGCGATTTTCATAGATTTTTTGGTGATGTGGCTTTTGATCAATTTTTTCGCGAAACCTTTACAGATCTGTCCATGATAACTTGGGAAAGAATTTCAATAGTCTCGTCCTGATCCGGGAGATAATTTTTAGGTTTAGGAGCAAATCAACAAGAATTAGTTTATTTTCTCTTTTTCTTGAGTGTTAGCCCATGAACTTTTTTGGCAGTGTGACTTTCGATTAATTTTTCTATGAAACCTTTATAAAACTATCAATGATGATCTAGAGAATAATTTCAATAGTCCCGGCCTGCTCCACGGGATATTTCTTAGCATTTAGGGGTCACTCAACAAGAATTTAGTGACTTTTTTCATTCTTCATGTGTTCACCCATGAATTTTTGGTGGTATGACTTCCGGCAATCTTTATACAAAATCTTTATAGAACTATCCATAATGACTTGCGGAAGAATTACAATAGTCTTGGTTTGATACGCAGGACATTTCTTACCATTTAGGGGGCACTCAATAGGAATTAGGCGATTTTCTCCATTTTTCTTTTGTGTTGAATTTTTTGGTGATACAACTTTCAATTAATTTTTTTGCGGAACCTTTGAAGAATCATCTATGATGACCTGGAGAAGAATTTCAATAGATTCGGTCTAATGTGCGGGACATTTTTTTAGCATTTAGGTGGTACTTAAAAGGAATTTGGTTATTTTCTCCATTTTTCGTAAGTGTTAACCCATGCATTTTTTAGCATTTAGGGGTCACTCAATAGGAATTAGGTGATTTTCTTTTTCGTTTTTCGTGTATTGAATATGATGCATTGGAATTATTACCAACACCAAGTCAAAATCTAAACATGCCAAGTAATTACATGCAAAATGTAAATGAAATGATACAATTAGGTTTGTTCTAAATTTTGACTTGTTTTTCATTATTATTGGACATGAAAATATTTGCTCTATGATTCATGCAAATGAGGGTTTGTTGTAATATGTCAACCTCAATTTGAGATATGAAGATAAATATTTGATGTTTGATAGTTGAACAAATAATATTGTTTCAAGAACAAGAGATTAGAAAATATTGTTCCAAGAACATTAGTTCGATTCATTTTTATATAGTTGTTTTTTTTCTTTTTCGTAATTTTATATCCTCGAACTATTTCACAATCTGAAAAACACTCCTTTACATGACTAATTCAATTTAACTATACCCTTGATCTGCTCTGATTTGTCACATGACATAGCAAGTGGTCTCAAACTCTCGTAGGAGCATGAAGAGCTTAATAAAAAGTCGAGAGAAGGGTTGAAAACAGTACTACTTAGCTTGGCGAGAATTTAGGTATGTGTTTCACTCATGTTGCAAGATTAAGGGTGTATTCAAGTTCATTTAGTCAAGTAGAAGGACGTTTTAAAATTTGTCAATAATTCGGAGATGAGACTAATCATTCACACAAGTTTAGGGGTGTTTTCAATACTTCTTTCGTAAATTTATATGACTCACTTTTCTTGATAGCTAAGTTGCATGGACTCTTCACTTTCAATGTCGCATCACCTGTGTCAGATTCTTCAAAAATACACTACTTTTAGCGAATCTGATGCGCATCCATTAACACTTTTGAAGAGTCCAAGTAACATAGTTTGATAGTATAGTCCAAGTTAGACCGAGAAATAAGATCAATTTGTAATTGAAGTTGGGGAAGCTGAATAGAGAAATTCTCTTCTCACGTAACACTAAGAAGTAACTTTCGATAGTATTTTAGAAAGAGTGTTATCTCTATAAAATTCTGTTATAGATCACAAATTTTAGTTGTTTAACTCTATTAAATTTGCACATCCAATTAAACATTTTTACATATAAATTCAAAGAGAAAAAATATACACCACTTTTATGCTAAAATTTCCTAGAGAGCTTAATTCCTATGTCATATTTTTATCAAAAATCCATTTATAATAAGTCAATAAAAAACATTTAGAAACCCTAATGAAATTGACATTGTTTTACATTGGATAGGGAATATAATGAGTTGTCTTTTTCTCGTGTTAAAATGTACATGAGTCAATGATGAATTGAACAAGCCGAAATTGTTGCCGCAATTTATATTTTCTTCGTTTCAAATTAGTTATTATTTTTATTTTTAAATAACAATTTAATTAAAATTTTATATCTTTAAAATTATATAAAAATAATACCTTTTTTTATAAAAAACATATACTAGTAAATATTTATTTATATTTTTTTTAAAAAAATTATATGTCTCATCAGTGTTGAAATTTCACGAATTTTAAATTTAGGTAAGAATTTTGCATATGACTATGATAGTCTTCTCGATATCTTATGTTCACTTGGTAATCAGCGGTCAATTTTTCGTCGCGTTAGTCTTTTTTCAATGCAGAAAACCCTAACGAGGAAGGTATTAGCTAGTGCTTTATCATTAATGGGTCAATAATGTTAATCCCTCTTTTTGTGCTATTCCTGGGGCGGAAGAAGATAAGAAAACGCGAAGCATTCTCTTGCTTTCTCAATCAATTGTTTCTAAAGATTGTCTTCTCTCGGCTGAATCTTGGTCCAGCCTACTATGAGTCTTAATGAACATAAATTATTAAATATTTCAAAATTATAATTGTTAACTTTTGACGAACTTAACAAAGCCTAATTTTAAATATTTATTTATTTATTGGAATGAAGGAGAAGTGAAAAAAAAAGGATAAAATTACACTGAGAGACACTAAACTTAAAAAAATACAAAAAAAAATAACTCTCATTGTATAGATAGATATAGTCGGTGTATATTTGTGTATCATAATGTATATTTTGTGTACAACCCATGTATAAGTAATATACATTTATAGAAGTGTATACTTTCTACAACTTTTAACAAACCATACTGTATAGTCATGTATAGTTTCAGTGATTTTGGGCTATTTTTTATGTAAATTAAACATGGACTAGTTTTTTTTGTAAATATTTTACTTTTTTGTATATATATATAATTTTCCAAAAAAAAAATCCAACTTGCAAAATTAAATTTTAACGAAAATTTAAATAGTCAATCAAATAAACATTTAATTTTATTTTTTTTTTTAAGCGCCCTAGTAAGTACTCAAACACGGACGTGTTTCAACTTTCAACAGTCAAGTCCAAATAAAAAAAACGGCCAGATTCTTTCACATTGGCAAAATTATTAGATAATTATTAATATATTTTTTTATTTTTTATTATTATTATTATTATTATTTTATTTTTCTTTAATTTTATTAAGTGACACTCCTTGATTTTATATGATGTTTAAGAAAAAAAGGAAGATGTTTAATATTTGTGATCTAAAATAATTCTTAAATATTTATGTGGTCGATAATCATTTCAAAGACGGAATTTTAAAATTAAATTATTTTTAACTTTACTAAGGTAATATTCCTTTTTTAGTAGTTTTATTATTCACTAAAAAAGAAAGGATGCTACATTAAATAAGACAGATACAGTATTTTTTTTTTATTATCGTATTATTTATTGTTTTTATTATTCACTTCTCATTTATTTTTTGTACAGCTTATTCATTATTTGGTTTTTTTATATATATATTTTATTTGAGCTAAGGTTTTATCGTAGTAATTAATGCACAAAATATAAATAAACTCTCGCTAAATTCCAAATATGAAATTATACTGAATATATTATTTTTTTTTTGGGCTTCTTGTTGTTGACCCAAGGTGGACAAAACAGTGACCATGGTGGGAGTCTATAAAAGGAGTTTTATAATAATAAAAAAACCCAGAAGCTCCTCATTTACAATTTTGCCATTTCCTTAAATAAATTTAGAAGAAACAACTTGAGGAAAAGTTTCTAAAAATGGAAAGTCGCCGGAGGTGTACTTCAGCTCCGGCGGGGGCAAAATTGGAAAGGAAAGAAGTGGAGAAAAATAGAAGGAATTATATGAAGAATTTATGTAATGAGCTTTATTCATTGCTCCCTATTACTCATGTTTCTCAGGTTCGTATTTTCTTCTCCTTTGTTTTATCACGAGGGTAAATGTATATACAAATTGAAACTGAGGGAGCAAAAGTTATCGATTCATATCTCAAAGTTGTATTCACCCCTACATCTGATTGATTTGAGTTGAACCGACTATCTTTGTTGCAGGAAACAATGGCATTGCAAGATAAAATAGATGCATCAATAAAGTACATAAAAAGTTTTGAAGTGAAGTTGGAGAAGAGCAACAAGCAATTGGAAGAATTGAAAATGGGCCTAAAGAGGGCCCAATTACTCAATGAAACTAATGAGCCCGGCCCAATTACAAAGTCGCCACCTAAGATTGAATTCCATGAAATGGGCCCAAATATGGCCGTGGTTTTAATAACTAGCCTTTATAATATAGCCACTTTTAATAACATCATTCGATTATGCCATGAGGAAGGTGTTGAAGTTGTGTATACAAGCTTTTCACTCAATGGAAACTCTATGCTGCAGATTTCACATGAAAATAAGGTATTGGTTGGTATTATTCTTCCAAAAATAAATCATTTACTGATACTTGATCGCCTTGGACCCGGCCACGCCCTTCCAGGCAGGTCGAGCTAATGTGATGCCAACGTCACTTAAGAATGTTTCATATCTAATATCCTCTGTTTTTGGGTTGATATTTTTTAGACGAGAACCTCTCTATCTTTATGAGGTAGTGGTAAGGTTTGCATTCATCTTTCTATCTCTACGAGGTAGTGATAAGGTCTGCATTCATTTAGTTATTCAAATTGAACGTCATGTTTCTATAATTAAAATTAGCTTAAACTTTTATTTTTGATGAAACTATTTAATACTCATTATAAATTTCAAAAATCTTCATTATAAATTTCTCTAGTGTTTTGTACTAAGATTATTGAGTTGGATGGAATCAATACCTTTGAATAACATTTTGTCTCACTTTTTTATTGTGTAGATGAACATGAGTTGCACAAATTTTTGTGATAAGGTGAAGGAATTGCTTTATGGAAAATCTCATGGCAATGAAATGGAATCCAAATTACATTTATGGGACTATATAATTGAATCTGAATTATTAGGATTTCATCATGTATAATTACTATACATGTATCATATAAAATAATATTTCATTAGAAGCTAGTTTATTATTTCGATTAATTATTATTTTTTAAGGTAAGTGTAACATCCAAATTTTATCAAGATTGGAATAGTTGACAAATGTTTTTATTAATTAAGTTATTTATTTTGACTGAATCCTAAACCAATAAAAAAAAGTATTATTATGAAATGTAGAGGCATTTGAATGCACAAAGACAGTTGTAATTAATCCTTGTGCCAGAATATCAACCTCATTTTATTATTGGCAATGTACAGCGCTGTATACACTATTGACAAAGTATACCAGAGACTCTAATTTATTGCCTTCTCAATCATCATCCAAGAAATTTCGATATAAGTACTCAACATTAGTCAATAAACCTCCTGAGTAAATAAATCAAAATCAACAACTATGAAGTTTCCGAGAGATACTCAACTCAAAAACATAAAAATTAAAAGTATCAGAAAATAAAATCTTTCTCATACACAGCATTTGGCTTATTACTGTGTCAGAAGGTGTCCTAAGATTTTATAATTTCATCATATACTTTGACGATTAACAATCAGAAAATTCAACAAGATGTATGAAAAATCGAAGAAAAAATATAGAATGAATCAGAAAGAACGTAGCGAATAAGGATATAATTTTGGATCATATTGATCATCACTTTTCCTTATATTCATCATATTCATCCTCCGCAAAAATAAATAAATAAATAAAATAAATAATGAAACTCACCGGCGGCCGGAAAACTGAGATAGATCCGCCGCCGTGGTGAGTTTGAAGTGAATAAGAGATTTGAGGAATTTATAGAAGAAGGAGAAGGGAATATGGAGCCCTAATTAGATTAAAGCCCATTTTATTTAATGGACCGGTCCAATTACTCCCAGCAAGCCCAAATATATCAAGTATCAACGAAACTTACTTATATATATCATATTTTAAAAAAATTATTATTTATAATATAGATTTTTTTAATTAAAATATAAGTTTAATATATTTTAATACACTTATAATATATATTTATAATTTTAATACATTTTTATACATGGTGTAATTCATTTATATAACATGCACGATTTATTTTTAATATTTAGTGCATTTTTTGTATCAAAATAATTATAAGACATTTTAATACATATATATTACATATATAATTCACTTTTAATACATAATACAATTGTTATAAATAGTAAATATTTTTCAAATATGGAATGTTTATGTAATAAATAAAAAATATGTTTGAAAACAGTAAATATTTTATAAAAGAAATTCAAAAAGGTATTTATTTGATTGAACTCAAATTTTAAAAAAATCAAAACGAGAAAATAAAGGAAAAATTACACGGATAAGCAAACATGTAGTAATTAATTAGCTAGCATAGATATAGCTTGAATTAATTGTGACTTACGGCAAACATCTAGTTTTAATTACAATTTGAGTTGTGTATAATTCACGTGATTTATACAAACATTCTATGTAGTTATACAAAAACTGTGCGCGAATCAAATTGCATAGCGAAATATACAAACATTGTGAATTGTATAGCGAATTATACAAACGTTGTCCATAAATTGTATAACGAAATATACATACGCTATACCAAAAACTGCAAATTGTATAGTGAATTATATAAATGTGTATAAATACTATGTAAATTACACAAATGTTGTTATAACTATACTTACGAAATGTAATTATCCAAATTGTAGTTATGGAACATAATTAAACTTTATATGTTTACCATTTATGAAATTTACTCAAAAAGAAATTAAAACTCTAGGATTTTGAACATATAACTATATTTGTATGATTTTTTTCCTCTTTAACAAAAATTAGGGGCAGGAGGAAGGGAAATAAAAAGAGAATTACGATGTGTAGAATCGAACATTGACCAACATGATAGGAATTCAGATACAACTTTAAATTATGTTATTAACGATAAAATAAAAAGGTGAAAAAAAATTACAAATGTGTGCCATTTCCTTCTTTAACAAATTAAAAAAAATATTATCCCATAAATAAAATAGATCTCACATATATAAAATTACACTAGCGGTGAGGATTTTTGTGCTGCATTGAATATAGTCTCAAATGAATACTCAATACATGACTTCAACTTGTTTGGATCAATAAACTCTTTCTCCACAACAATTGCAATTCTAAGTTTATCTACATAACTCATCATTGTCACTGATAAACTCTGTAAAATACATAACAAAAACGGATAATTACGTTCACAAGTCATTGAGAAAACACAAAAAATAACTCTTTTTTTTTAATTATGAAAAGTAGTCATTCGGCTGATCTTTGACTATTTGTTATAATTTTGGGCATTCAACTTTCGTTGTATAGGCATATATAATCAGTGTATATTTATGTATCATAATGGATATTTAGTGTATATCTCATGTATAAGTAATATACATTGTATAGCAATATATACTTTCTATAACTACACTTTGTTCGAATTTACACTAAAAAATCAATTATTTAACTTTTGTAATCTAAACAATATCACATAAAGTAGAAAAGAGAGAGTAGTTAGGATTGTTCTTTCTTGTAAGAATAGTTATGTTGTTTTCGAAAGTAAATATATTAATTTAATAATGTTAAATTAAAAAAAAAGTTTAATTTATAAAATATTTATATTAATAGGATCTAAAAAAGAATCGCATCTCAAAAAAAGATGAAAAAAATAGTAGGTACCTGTGGAGCACCAGTAACAACAAAATATAGTCAGTGTATATTTGTGTATCATAATATATATTTAGTGTGTAGCTCATGTATAAGTAATATACATTGTATAGCAATGTATATTTTGTTCAAATTTACACTAAAAAATCCATTATTTAACTTTTGTAATCTAAACAATATCACATAAAGTGAAAAAGAGAGTAATTAGTATTGTTCTTTCTTGTAAGAATAGTTATGTTGTTTTCCAAAGTAAATATACTAATTTAATAATGATAAATTAAAAAAAAAATTATAAAGTATTTATATTAATAGAATCTAAAAAAGAATCGCATCTCAAAAAATCGTGAAAAAAATAGTAGGTACCTGTGGAGCACCAGCAACAATAAAATATAGTCCTTTTATAGGGTGATTAGCCAAAGACATCTCTTCTATTGGCCCTATAAGATTTGTCATTCCCATACTTGTATGCTTCAAAGTTCCATGAATATATTTTGCTGTTGCCTGAGTAATTAGTGGCGGAATCAAAATTTTAATTAAATAATCTAAATATAAAATAATAAATATACGAAAAAGTTAATAGAAATTCAAGATAATTTTACTCTACTTATACTAAGTAATTTTTTAATCCGTTTAAAAAAGAAGGTATTTTTTCTTCTTTTTTTTTTGACAATAATTCTTTAATTTCAATTTTTCACGTGATACATTTAAAATCACCATTAGATTAAATGATATTTTGATACATTTTATGTATTTTTAGTTTAAGATCACAAAATTTAAAAATTCTTTTATTTTTTAAATTTCATGTCAAATCAAAACCAGTTAAATAATGATTTAATGCAAAGGTAAAACATGAAAAAAAAAATTTGTATATATTAAAAATGTGATGTAATTAAAGTGAAGTTCTCTTTTTGAAATAGTAAACAAGTAAACGCTTATTTTACTAAATTAATTTTTTTTCACCTAGAAAATAATAACTCTACCTATGTACGTAGAAAACTTAAAAGGCGAACTACATATTACTGAACAGTTTCGTGCTTTTACTATAATATAGATTGTTAAGAAGAATCATATAATGTATAATATATATATGAATTAATGCAAGGGTAAAATATATATTTTTTAAAATGATTGCATATGTTAAAAGTGTGAAGTAATTAAAGCGAAATTCTCTTTTTGAAATAGTAGACAAGTAAAAATTTATTTTACTAAATTAATTTTTTTCACCTAGAAAATAACAACTCTACCTATATACATAGCAGTTTCGTGCTTTTACTATGATATAGATGATTAAGAAGAATCATGTAATGCATAATATATGGATATCATCAAGAAAAAGTAAACAGTAAATACAACCGACTTTTAAACTATCAACATACCTCAGGACCTTCAACTTTTCTCAAGATTGCAAGCAATCTTCCAGTGAGAAAAACAGAAGCAGAATTGGTTTGCCTCTTGATGATACTTCTTGCTTTTACAACAAATCCAAGAGGATTCATTGAATCATTTGAAGTTAATTTGGGCAATGGAACAGGCAAGAAAGTGAAGTGATTTCCCCATGGCATTTCTGAATTTGGCTTAATCATGTCACTTACTGATTTGTAACCACCAATAGCCCTAGTGTTGAATAAAACAAGTGCAGTACATTTTCCATTGCTTGTTTCTTTGTTTACTCCTTCCATGTATAGTCTTGTCCCATATGTTACTACCCCAGTAATTACATCATTTATCGTCTGTACATATTTCGTAATGAAATAAAATTAGATGATGTTTGGATCAGTTTATGGTTGTTATGTATTGTATCACAATGTATTGTATCGTACTGTATTGTCGTTATATAATGTCATACATTCATAAATGATAAACTATCAGAAATTGTAGAAAATGTGGTAGATATTATGGAAAGATAGGGTAAATGATAAAATAAAATTATGAAATAACAAATAAAGTAAAAAATGAGAAGAAGCTATTAAAGTAACGATGCAACCACACCAAATCGGTCGTTACTCAAAATGTGTCTTTTCGTTGTTACCTAACGATGGATTTAAACGATACGATAGTCAGAATAAATATTGTATTTAAAATAACAATATAATACAATACAACGGGTAACAACCATCCAAATAAGGGGTTAAGTAATATAACGTAGTTAGCTTCTATTTAGCAAAATAAAGTTTGACTGAGATAAAACAGAATTAAAAGAAGCTTTAGCACACAACATACTGTTTCTATTGTTCAAGTGATACATGAATTGCTCAAGAAATAGTGAAACAATTTGGTTCTCTAGACTATAAGAATTACGAATCATTAAGAAGAGAGGGGGAATGGATTTTTTATTTAACAACGAATTATTAATCTATCTTATTGTGTTACGATCTAACGACAAATTTTGTAGCTAATTTCTATTATACCATATATAAAGAGATAAGTATATGAAATTTACCACTTTGAGTTTTTCCTTGATTTGTTTGATGCTACCCAAGGAGAACGTGGTCGTAACGACCTCAATTGGTCTGAACTCCACCCCATCATCCCCCGATCTGATCGGGGTCCGGTCATCCTCGATCAACGTGCTCTTCAAAACACTCCGTCCAAACTCCTGAATCGTATTCACCAACGTCATAAAAACACGAGGCACACATTTGACAATATTCACGGCTCTATCTTGAATCCGTCTGTTCAGTATAGTATATCCATCTTCTTTAAATTCTGAACTCGCCTCTGTCTTTTTACGTGAAGGAAATGTTAGAGGGAGCGATGGATTATCGACTCTTTGTAGACAAGAAAGGAGTGCTCCCATTAGAGAATATCCATCTCCAAGTGAATGGTGAAGTCTGAAAATCAAATGTCCAGCTGCATTACTTGTTGGGAATTTTAGTAGGTGAATTTCCCACATTGGTCGATTTTCGGGGAACGGATCGGATGCCAATTTCGATAGGTAGTTGGAAAAGTAATCGTCGTAGAAACTAAGTGGTTGTCCGTTCGAAAATACTAGGGTTTTCACGTGATCTTCAATGTTTACTTCAACTCGCTTCCATTTTGTTTCACCATTTTTTTCTGTGACCTATTTGAGAAGATAACGTAAACATTCTCATAATACTGTTAACATATAGAAGTTAAACTTGCGATACACTACATAGTTTCAATGGTCACTATCCATTGATATATATTGGGGCCATAGGGTATAACACTTCTTTAAATTTGCACTTAACATATAGAAAATTTTAAACTTAGGTCCCTCTTAAAATAAGGTTTAAAAGACCAAATTGCTCTTGTTGAACGATTATAAGATAAATCTCCATAAATTAAGATACGATATACCATGATAAATTCATATCATCTTTTTATGCACTGAAAGTCACTTAAAAGATCTAAATTTTGATCGGACGTTGTTTTTGTCAGAATGACACTAAAAATATGAGATTTTTTATAGGAAGTCCATCAAGAAAGTTAAATTACACTGATATATCAAGTTAAACTACACTGATATATGAAGAAAGTAAATTAAAGAAAGAGAATTCACCATGATTGAGGAAAATCTTGAATTTATAGGCAAAAAGACATCTTTGAGTAAGGTGAAAACTTTTGAGTCTTCAATTTCAATTGGAAATTTTGATTCCAATACACAGAGAATAGATAAAGACAAAGTAGAGCTATTCAAATATTGTGAGTTTGGACTTGTTGGCTCCCATATTGTTTCTCCAAACTCCATCTCCATTTTATTTAACTCTTATATTATATTTTTCACTCAATTTTATACCTTATTCTCACTAGTATATATTGAGAATTTGGCATGTAGATTTCCCTATATTATTATTATTATTATTAATTATATATATAGAAACAAAAAAGGAATTACTATAGTTGTGGTTGACATGAATAATATATATTAATTAATTAATTGTGTTGTAGATATTTATGACTTTGATGGGCAATATTTTGATACATTACATCCCGATTTCAAATATATCACTGGATGTTCTGATACGTCGCGTCTCGATTTTAGATACACTACTCAATGGTCTGATATATTACCTTTTCTGATACAAGACACATCTATCTTGATACACATCACTCAACGTCTCGATACATTGCGTCCTGATACAGTGATGTATCCGAGAATAGGAGAGAGTATGGATTTTTGTAATTTTTTCAAATGATAGAGAATATGATAAAATAAATCATGTATTTAGATAATTTTTCCTATTTAAAATAGTTCATCCTATTGAAATTTTAGTAAATATTTTTTTAAAAACAAAATAAATCAATAGCTCTACTTACTCTTATAATTATTTAATTAATTAATCCACTTTAATTACTTTGTGTCCCTTGTAGCCCATAAACTAGCCTGCCTAACCCTCATGCCATTAATTTATTAAAAAAAATTATGATGTTTGAATAAATTTGTGTAGACCTCTAGTAGTTTCATAAAGTATTTGGTATTTTTTATCAATAAAAATATAACTTTAATAGTCAACACGTGGATAAATAAGAAGAAGCCATTTATTATTCACTTTATTAGTAACTAGACAATATTCTTAGGTCTGAATTACGACCTTAGTATGCGTATTCATAAGAGCAATTGGGATAATAATGATCGTAGAATCTCAAAATTGAAATTTAAACTTATTATGTAAAGTAAATTTTAAACTCTTATCATTACACACAAAAAAAATATTCTAATGTGATGAAAACTTAATAATTTATTCATATCAAAAAATAAAATAAAATATTTTTACCGTATAATTTATACTTTATAATTTTTCGACTATAGAAATTCAATTAAAGTCTTCCCTCTTATAAGCTCCGCCCCTATTTGGAGGGTAGAGTTCTTAGAATTATCAAAATTAACTTCTATTAAAATATAGAAATAATGTAAGGCAGAACATTAATAGAAAAATAGCATTGAGTGTGCATTAAACTATACATTATGCAATGTTGTACCAATCAATTAATAATTTCGCCTTAAATTATTTATTGTGTTTTCTGTTTGCTCGTCTTTATAAATAAATTATTTAGGATCTTTTCTGAAATTCAATATACAGATAATGTACAACCTTTGTCCCAAAATAATTGTTACATTTTTTTTTCTTTTTGAGAATCAAGTTGATTTCTGCCTCAAATAAAATCAATTTAAATATTCAGAAAGTATATAAAAAGTACTACAAGTTTTTAAAAGTAAGTATGGTGGGGAAAATACATCCATGTAATTTTTTAATTTATAGAAGAAAAAAATGAATAGTATTTTAATGGAATCACACTTAAAGAATTACGGTGTGTCTGATATGAAGAAAAATATTTTTTTATTTTTTCATATTTGGTTAGAATTTTCTTTTTTAAGAAAATATTTTTTCTAGGAAAATAAATTTCTTTAAAAAAAAAAGACTCTACTAGTAAAAATAAAAAAAACAAGTTTTATAAGTGACATTTTATATTTATTGTATTCTCCCGCCCAGCCAACACAATCAACTCCTACCCCTTGACCATCTCACCTCCACCAGGCTCCACCGCCCACCCCCAATAAACTTATTTTATGAAAATAAGTAAGGTTTTTTTTTTGCTTATTTATCAAATACAAGAAAATAAGTAAAAAGTGATTTATTTTATGAATTATTTCATATTAAATAGTATTATTTTTTTGTTTCAATTTATATTAAAAATATTATTTTTTCTGACTCAATTTATATAATAAAATTTAATTGGTTATCAGACAACCCTTAGAAAAAGCATGAATTATAATTCACCTCAAATGTTCTTGAAAATAAGAAAACGAAAAGAAGCAATACATATTTTAGAATTTAATATAAAAAAAAATATCACGTAAATTAGGAAATATAAAGAGATGTATGAGTTGTGAATTCAAAGTCTAATAATGTTGGCACTTTTTTGGTCCCCTTAGCCCTAGTTGCCAACCATTAGCATTTATTTATGAAAAAAATATGAATACATAATAAAATTTTATATTTGCAGCTATTTTATTTATTCTTTCGTAAATTTAAAATTTGTGAGTTCGTATAATATTACTATATTAGTATTATTTTATTTCTCCATTTGCTTTTTTTTGTAAAGAATAATTTCTTGATTTGTGGGTGTCATTCTTACTCAGGAGCCATGTTAATGTTCTCAGTATTATATTATTTCAATTTTATCGAATGTCCTGAAGAGACTCTTACTCCTCTAATTTTATTACTTCTATATATTCTTTCATACTTTGGTTGTTTTTACTATTTTGGTTGTTATATTAGTATTGTTTCGTCTTCAATATTTCCATGAAAAGAGTCGAAATTACTTTTGAATTACGTGAAATAAACCACTTATACTCTCGATCTGTTACATTTTGGGATAAAAATATCCTTGTCGTTATTTCCAAAAACCACAAATGGAGATGAAATTTTACATCTCAATAATTTAGAAAAAACTAGGAATTTCATAAACATTTTGCATGTAACTATATATGTTTGGATTTTGACTTTTTATTGGTAATAATTCCAATGCATCATATTCAATTTTGTAGTCCCATAAATGTAATTGGGATTCCACACCATTTTCATGTGATGGTCCATATATCAACTCCTTCATCTTATCACACAAACTTGTAGCTCTAAATTCCATTCTTGAACTCATATTTATCTGCAAAAAATTGAGTGTCAACAACTCACAAACTTCAGTCGATTTTTTATTCGTGTTCAATAACAATTTCAACTAATATTATCTTTTAAATTCAACTTTAATTCCATCATTACCTTAGGTTCATGAGAAATTTGCAATGTAGAGTTTCCATTGAGTTTAAAGTTTGAAGCCACAACTTCAACACCTTCCTTGTGGCATAATTGAATGATGTTATTAAAAGTGGCTATATTATAAAGGCTAGTTATTAAAACTACGACCATGTTTGGGCCCATTTCATGGAACTCAATCTTAGGTGAGGACTTTGTGATTGGGCTGGGCTCATTTGTAGGATTGAGTGATTGGGCTCTCTTTGGGCCCATTTTCAATTCTTCCAATTGCTTCTTGCTCTTCTCCAATTTCATTTTCAAGCTTTCTATGTACTTTACTGCTGCATCTATTTGATCTAGCACTGCTATTGTTGTTTCCTGCAACACTCAAATCGTATTAGAAAAAATATATATACGCAGAGTCAGATTCAGGAGTTTGAAATTTATTTGTTCTGGTGTAACAATTCATCCCGCTAGTGATATTGTCTGCCTTGGGCCTATGCCAGCAAGACTTTAAAACGCGTCACTAGTAGGTAAGACTTGTTTACTTAGAGAAAATTGCATAGAATACCCACTAAATGTAGTGGTCTTGATATTTTGCCCTCCATAAGAGAAGTCTTACAAAAATGTCCCTTTTTTCACTTTAAGTTAAATTAAAGACATTTTTACCCCTCTACACCTTAAATCTCTTTTGAAAAACTCTCTGTACTCAATTGTCTCTCAATTTTTTTTTATTTTTCTCTTTCTTTATTTTTCTTTTATTTATTATTTTTCTCCTTTGTTTGTTTGTCTTTTTTTTTCTCTTTCTTTTTTTTTTGAACTTCTATTTTTTTTTCTTTCTTTATTTTTTAATTGTTTTTTATTTTTTCTTAACTTGTAGTTTTTTCTCTTTCTTTTTTAAAAATTATTTTTCTCTTCTTTTTTTTTTCTTTTTGTCTAATTCTATTTTTTTAAATCTTGTCCATGGGCGTAACTTGTGAAATTTTTGGTCTATGTCTTGTCTTTAAGTCAAAAATCATAGAACATCTCATAAATTAATACGTAATGTGGTAATGTCAAATCTTGAGGCTTGACTTGTTGTTTTGAGGTCCTTGGACTAACAAGTCTAATCTTCAAGGCAATGGAGTACCCCATAAATCAAATCAAAACAAAATGTGACATGTCAAGTCTTGCCCATGGGGCTTAACTTGTTGTTTTGAAGTCCATGGACTAAGAAACAAAAGTTATATATATGATCAATCAAAACATAATGTAAAAGTTATAGATATGATAAATCAAAACACAATGTAGTTGTTAAGTCTTGCCCATAAGCTTAAGTTGTTAATTAAATTCTTGGTCTAAGTTTTGCCTCCAAGGAAAAAGTTACGGAGCATCTAATAAATCAAGACATAATGTGATAGTGTCACACCTTGCCCTTGGATCTTAACTTGTTTGGAAGTCCTTGGGCCAAAAGGCAAGAGTTATAGACCATGTAATAGTGTCAAGTCTTGCCCATAAGACATAATTTATAAAGTTCTTGATCTAAGTCTTACCTCTAAGACAAGAGTTATAGAACATCTCAAAAATCAAAATACGAAAAACTGTGTCAACTCTTGCCCATGGGACATAGCTTATTCTTTAAAAAAATTTATGCTAAACATTGCCTCTAAATTGACTTGAATTTAGAAATTATTTTATTTAAAATAAATATAGAATATATAAAATAAATATTATTAATAGTTTCATAATTAAAAAAATAAAAAAACAAAAGAAAAAATAGAAAAAAACAAAAGAAATAAAGAAAAGAAACAAAATACAAACAAAAAAAAGGAATAAAAAAAAAGTAGTGTAAATCCTTGCCCATAAGGCAGGTCTACGAAGGTGAAATAACGAAATTCTTGCCCATAAGGCAGATCTGTGTAAAATAATGGGTCCTTATAGCTGAGGGGCAATTTTGTCCAAAAATATATTCTTAAAGGGATGGAGGGTATTTTTGCAAAGCCACCTTTATTAGGGACATTTTATTAAGACCATCCCCTTTTAGGGATATTTTTTAACATAACCCGTTTAATTATATACCCAACATCTCTCTTGTGTTTTGCCGATGTGAGACTTCTCCTCTCAAGATGGGTTGTTACATACACCCCTTCTATGGACTCATAACGTCCTTGCTGAGGTTTGCCCCACCGTATATGATTTTCCTAGACTCAGCATTGAGGTTTGCCCTGCCTCACCGGGATTCACCTAGACTCAATTGAACTCTAGCCTCACATCGACAAGGCTGACACAAGGGTGACTCTGATACCATCTGTAACAACCCATCCCTCTAGTGATATTATCCGTTTTTGGGCCTAGGCCCGCACGACTTTAAACCACATCATTAGTAGATAAGACTTGTTTACTTATATACCCAACATCTCTCTTGTGTTTTGCCGATGTGGAACTTCTCCTCTCAAGATGGATTTTTAGTTTCTTTTTGTGTGTGCGCTCGCGTTGTTGTATACAAAATTTGAACTAAAGCTACTGAATTCTACAAAATATTTTTTCCTCTCTATATTCAAACTTTCCATGCATGTGCAAATGAATATGTTAGCTAAGCGCATGCAATACAAATGCAGATTCAGGATTTAAACTTACACTTGCTTGAAAATTGAATGGAGAAGATTGTATACATGCAACATGACAATACTTTTAAGCCAAAAGATAATGTTGAGGACATTTTTTATCCAACAGACGTAATTACGAAAGCATATAATAACTAACCTTAGAGGTAGAAGGATTAGCTGGGACCATGGAATGAA